>RJWJ010004411.1:0-76264 GCA_004363605.1 Indri indri
ATTTAATCTCTTCTTGAGTTAGAGCAGGTAATATTATTTTTCTAGAAAATTGTTCTTGCTTTCTGGTTTCCCATTAACAGTATAATACTCACGATATTCTCTTACATTCTCTTATAATTTTTAAAACCTCAGTTTTACCTACCATTCTTTATGTGCGACTTCACTCCTTTTATTCCCTCCTTGTTCAGCTTGCCAGAGGTTCATTTTTCCAGAGCTGTTTAAAAAAAAAAAAGGAATCATCTCTGCTGTTTCTTTTCCTAATTTATGCTTTTATCTCTTCCATTTTCTTTGAATCTGCCTTGTGATTCTTGTTTCAGCTTCTGGTGTTGAATGCTTAGGTAATTAATCTTCAAACCTTCTTCTTTTGCTAATGGGTGTTGAGGGCTGTGAATGTACCATTATGTATTTCTTTAGATGTTTCATGAGTTTTGATACGAAGCATTTTTATCGTTCATGTTTAAATATTTTACAATTTAAAACTATTTTAAATGTTTAATTTACATTCCCATAAATTATTTAGAAATATATTTTACAGTGCATGACTTTGGCTATCTTTTTGTTGATGTCTGTATTGCCTGGAAGTCAGATAATGTGGTCAGTTTTTTTTCTTTTTTTTAAAAAAAGAAGTGTCATCCTTGCGCAGGGGCCATGCTAATCTTCTCTGTATCGTTCCAATTTTAGTATATGTGCTGCCGAAATGAGCACAATTTTTGTATATTTTATTGAGATTCACTTTGTAGCCCGGTAGATGGTCAATTCTTGTTTTCTTTTTGAAGCCGTGTTGTTCGAATGCTCTGTATCCTTATTAATTTCTGTCTGCTAAAAATATTAACCCACTGTGATTGTATAGTCTTGTCAGTTTTTCTTCCACCTATTTTGAAACTTTGCTAAGTATGTACAAATCCAAGATTATTGTATAATACTGGCGAATTGTGCCTTTTATGCAGTGGTCCTCATCATCCTTAATACTTTTTTTAACCATAAAGTCAATTTGATCTAATATCAATTTTTTAATTAATGCTTTCCCAGGTGGTTTCGCAATCACTGGCTGTCTTCTACAGGGATAACATTGCTTTTTCCTTGTAGGAGCCCCACGTGTTCATGAAAGGCATTTGACATTGGCTTCTGTGGAGTATTCAGAGGATTTCACTGGTCTAGGACCAGGTTTTTGATGGCTTTCTTGGCTTGGAGATTTGGCATCATGCACGTGGTTGTAAATTCGGATTCCACACCTGCGGATGGTGTGAGCGTGGGGCTCTGGTGAGTCAGACCGGTGCCCGCCGTGCCCACACACCCACACGGTTTCAGGCGGAGGGAAGCACCTAATGGCGTGCGGGGCTGAACGCGCCTTCTCTGGGCAGGTCCCAGTCCGGGCCGCATGTGCTCCCTCCTCCACGCCATGTCACTCCAAGACCACCTCCTGCCCCCAACCCCTCCCCCCTCCCCCTGGATCCTGTACCCTATCTCATGTAACCATGGCCATCGGGGTCAGCTCTGGCTGCAAATTCATCTGTGACACCCGGAGATTTCCCTTCCCGTCCTTCATCCTTCACCTCTATTTCACGTGGGTGGGAGGGGGATCCTGTTTTCTCTAATGTTTCTTTGTATCTACAGCGGGAACGCGGCGCCACGTCCCACAGTTACCAACCTCGCAGGTGCCCTGCCGCTAGAATCGGAAGTTTCTCCTCTAGGTTCAGCACAGACTTACACAGTATTTATCAAACTCACGCCATGTGCTAGATACATACATGTATGTATATATAAACACACACACATATCTATAGCACACACGTATGCACATATACATACATACAGCACACACAGCACATACACCTATATAGCATACATACATTCTATGTAGCACCTACACATAGCATATATTTGTACATACATAGCACATACATATAAATGGCACACCTAGATATATGCGTAGCACATATATTGATACACACATATACGTATGTACACAATACATACACACATGTATGTATGTCTGTGTGCACACACAGCACATATACAACGATGACCACAACAGCCACGAGTCCTCACGGAACTCACAGTCCTGGGGGAGGAAACACACAAACACAATTTCCTCCTACTGCCCAGGCGGCAGCCACCAGGGTGGGGGACTCAGAGGGTGGTGGGGGCAGAGAGGTGGGGATCTGGGAGGAGGCGGGTGGGGGTTGGGGCCTGTCTCCAGGAGGGGCACAGGCCCCCGTGGGCGCTGGCGCGCGCTGCCCTGGTGCTCTGCAGCCTGCGGGACCTCTCCGACTCCACTGAGCCCAGCCTCTACCTCTGGGCCACCTGCGCAGGTCCATGCAATGCCATTAAGGGGTGTCTGGGCAGCGCTCTGCGGGGAGGGGTGCCTGGGGCCCTGCAGTGTGGAGAGGGGGAGGTGGAGACCCATGGCGCCTTCCCACAGTCCTTACCTCGGGTCCTTCCAGGCTGGGCCCCCAGCCCCCTACCTCCTCCTGGACAGGGTGGTGATATCCTGTGAGGGTCAGAGGCCCTCAGGGCACCCAGGCTTCTTCCTGATGGCCATCAGGCAGCCACTCGGCAAACGTTCACCGAGGGTGGCTGTGCGCCAGGTGGAATTCCAGGTGCTGAGCAGGTGCTAGTCCAGCTGCAGTTCCAGGTGCAGATGAGCAGGGGAGAAAGGCAGCTTCGTGCAGTGGCACCTGCTCGAGCCATGGGAGAGCCACTGTGCAGGAGTTTTTGTGCGGAATTCCGTTGGCCCTCACAATGTGCGAAAAGGGGGAGGGCTGAGGGGGCTGTACTTTGGGTGGGTGGTGCCAGAGGACCCCTTCTAGGAGAAGCGGTCTTTAAAGAGGTCATTAAGTTAAAGCGAGGTCACCAGGATGGGCTCTGATCCAACATGACTGGGGTCCTCATGGGAAGAGATTTGGACACAGACAGGTGCACACAGAGGGGCGACCACGCAAGGACACAGGAAGAAGACAGCCCTCCACAAGTCAAGGACACAGGGCTCAGAATGAAACCAACTCTGCACACACCTTGACTTTGGACTTCTGGACTCCAGAACTGTGAGGAAATAAATTTCTGTCGTTGGAGCCACCCAGCAGCCATGCGACAACAATGTGAGTCCCGACCGTAGAGAAGGTATGTACCCGCGGACCCGCGGGAGGGAGGCGTGAGCAGCCACAGAGCCCGGCTCGGTGCCGGGGAGGCAGGCCCTGCAGTTGCCCTTGCCATCTCTTTGGGGGAAGCAGGGTCATTTCCTGTTGTGAATAACACGGCTACAGATTTTGGGTGGGAGCAGTTAAAAATCATACCAGGGAGAGAAGCGGGAGTGTGGACGGAGGGGAGGGACGTGGCTGGCACACCCTGGTTCACACCAGCAGGGCCAGGTGGGACTGCTGCCACCTCTCTCCCCAGGCCCTGCCTCCAGCTCCAGGGGGAGGCCGTGTCACCCAGGCCGGGCCAGTGAGCGTGGTATCAGGACTGTGGTTGGCATTACCAGGAGAGGGATGCTCTCTTTTGCTGGAATTGCTGAATTTGTAGAATAACCTGGGGACTGCTGGTTACCTACCATTTACTTTATTTGGTGAGAACACCTGTGACACAGCCCAGAGCAGAGGTGGAAACAGGAAAAGGGATGTGGCCTAGAGAACATCATCGAGCCCTGGATCCAGCTGCGTCTGAAGCCAGCATCACTTCTGGAACTTTCCGAGTGAGTCAGAAAATTCCCTTAAACACACATATGCCCTCCCCCGGTCCCCAGGCCAGATTAAACCAGGGTTTCTGTTACTTGCTACCAAGGGTCCTGGCTGATATGGTGTAAAAGTCTGCCTAGGACACTGCTCTGCAGTGGCGCAAAGCGGAGATGAGAGGTCAGTGCCCAGTGGCGCTAGGAAGCCTTTCTGGGGGATGACGAGCATGTTCTTCTTGGGATGGAAAAATTCCACACGTCGATTTGGTGATGACATGGGCACATAAACACTTGTCAAAGATCACTGAACTATATATTAAATGGGTGCATTTTATTGTATTTAAGTTAGGTCTCAATTAAGTTATTTACAAAGACTTTAAAAAAAAAAGTCTGCCTGAGTAGGTGAGCCTTCTCTGGACTAGCCAGGAAACTTTGTGCCGGCACCCTGACTCATCCGAGCGGAGTTTCCGTGAGTTTTGCTTTTGTAAACTGTGCCCCGTTGTTTTCAAGTTCTCCAACGTTCAAGCCCGTACTGGCTTAAAATGTAATATCTTTGCACTGTGCTCCCGGTGGCTTTGATTTGGGAAGATCTCGGCAATATGTTTGCCCGGCTTCCTGGCCTTGTCACCGACGTGTCGAAGGCACGTGTCCCTGGGCCTGGCCTTCTCCCATAAAGGGACCCCCATCTGCACACCACTCTCTGGAGGAGCCCATGGTTCCTGGGAAGGAGGAATCGTCCTGGCCGAGGATTCGGAACCAAGTCGTGCAGATGTGAAAAGATCTTGGGCTTCAAACTGCTGGCATAAAACATAAAACCCAACTTATCTGGAAACCGCGGCTGGCAGGGGACCCAGGCAGGCTGGGCCGAGGCCAGGGAGGCATTCCATTTCCTTTTGCGAACACGAACGTGGAGCCAGGAGAGGCGTCGCTTTCAGGCCGTTTGCTGCGCTGTCTGCTGAGCGCCTCGTTCCCAGCCCCGCTTTGTATGGGACTGTGTCCTCCTCTGGTCTTGCTAGACCGTGGAAACCAACGAGGCCCGTCGGGTTGTCCTAGGGCTGTGACGGGCACATCCCATCCACGTGATGAGCCTCCCCAGAATCCCAACTCCCAGCGCTTTGCGGACGGCGGTGCAAAGGTCAGAGGCCTGAGCTCGGGGCAATAAGATGGCGTCTGTGGGGGCCTTTGCATGGGGACGTGGGCCCCAGCCAGGCCTGTCCACCAGTGCGACTGACCTTGGACGGGAAACGCCATTCGTGAGCCCCAGCTTCCACACCTCGTGCTGACCGTGTGCACCACGCAGCCCCACACAGAGAGTGAATGCGACACTTACGTGAAACTCCTAGCCCAGAGCCACCGCACGGGGTGGGTCCCCAGCAGACGGCAATATCTGCCTGGTTCTGGCCGCTCACGGGCGTGTCCCTCCTTCAGTGGCCACCCTGCTCCCTGCCCCGGACACCTGACCAGGGCACTCAGTCACGCCAGCCACTGCCCCAGGTGTTTACACCAACTCCGTGAGGTCTGTGC
This sequence comes from Indri indri, assembly GCA_004363605.1. Classification (NCBI taxonomy): domain Eukaryota; kingdom Metazoa; phylum Chordata; class Mammalia; order Primates; family Indriidae; genus Indri; species Indri indri. The sequence continues at coordinate 5,195 of RJWJ010004411.1, forward strand.
TGTTGTAGCTGAGGAAACCGAGGCAACCGAGGCACAGCAAGACAGAGGCTTAGGTGGCGGCCCCTCTGCCTCCCTGGGGCTCACTCTTGACTTTCCAAATTTGGCCTTGTTTATCCCTTGTATAATCTAAAAGAGCGTGTGTCTCCACTTGCTTATTTTTGTAGAGGTAGTGGGTGGCAAGAAGTACGAAAACGCACAGAGGTCCGCCCCGCCCCGTGGCACCCCTGCCCCGTGGCCCCCAGCCCTTCACCCCCTCTCCTGCATGCCATGTAGTGCTGGAAAGCGGGCTTAGCAGTAACCAGAGCAGCCAGAAACTCCTTAATAGGAAGGACAATCCCCACTCTCCACGCTCCGTCCCGCCACCTGCTGCGCATCCCTGGGCCGGAGCTGCGGGAGGGAAATCTGACAGGCCCCCCGACCCCCGGCGTCCTGCCTTCACCAGCACCCAGAAGGAAGGAGGCTTGGGTGCCGCTGGAGAGCCCAGCCGTGCTGCCGTGAGGGTGGGTGCCTGCACCCGCAGCCCCCGGGTCCTCCCCAGCCCCCTTCAGTAATGAAATACGGGGCGAGGGCATGTGGTCAAGCCTGTGGCTTCCGCGCATTTCGTCCTCTGCTGCCTCCCCCGTCAGCACAGACCGCGAGGTGGCCCAGGAGGCGTGGGGTCCTCCTGGGGGCTGGTGGGGGCGTGGAGGAGAGGAAGGCTCGCTCCTTGGCTTGACTATGGTGATCCACGCATGAGAACGGTCTGGAGGCTGGGAGAGGCCCTGTCCCTGGAGCTCAACCCCACCCCTTCTGCCTCAGTATCCCCAAGGGCAGATGCCTCTTCCTAGAGTCACACCCAGCCTGCTCCTGACCTCCAGGCCTTGGGTTCTGAGCCGCGGCAGCTGTACCCAGGCAGGGGGGCCCCTTCCTTCTGGGAAAACAGCTCCTCACAGGGTGCTCACGGCTGGAGGCCTGGGGTCAGGGCACCTAAGGAGCCAGGAGCCCAGAGGGCCCCCCTGGGCCACCTACAGGACTGGGAGGTGTTTCCAGCCGTGTGGAGGCTGAGCTTGTACAGTCAGTGCTGGTGCTGGTGGAAGCTTTTGCTACGGACAGGGTCCCAGCCCCGCCCCTCACGTCTGTCCCCAGAACCCCTCCCGGCCTCCCTGAGTCCCCAGAAATGAGCTTTCCGGTGTGATGGTCTTCAACTCTGCTCTTCTGGAATTCTCAGACCAGCACTGGGGAGGGGCAGGTAGGAGGGTGGTGGGGCTCACTCCAGGCACTGGGAGGGGCCGTGGCCACACTCGACCTTCATCATCTGGAGGTCCTGGAACCATCGCCTCCAACCCACACAAGGTCTCCTTTTTCTGTAGGACAGTGACCTCACTGGGAAGACCACCTGGGACTCTTAGAAAGAAGAGCTCAGAGGAGCAGTGGCCTGGAGTGGATGGGAGGCAAGTCAGGTTGGCTGGGCAGTGGACCATCAGGGACACAGACCGGGGGGTCAGCCCACCCAGGGCAAGGCTGAGCAGGCCCCAGGTTGTGGGTAGAATGCAGGTGCCGTGTGGGCCACCAGCAGCTGGCACAGAGTAGGGGAGACTAGTTCCCAGGGGTAGTGGGGGCCCTGGCGGGTGGGAAAGGCCATTGGCAGAAGCTGGCAGAGGACAGCCTTGCTGACCAGTGCTCTCTCTGGCAGAGGAGTGGACAAGCCACCAGGAGACGGAGCATACCATAGGGTAGACAGACCAGCCAGAGGAGGCGGCCCAGGAGCCGGAGGTGAGGAGCGGAGTGCGCCGGAGAGCTGTTGGCAGGCACTGCCCGTCCTGGGACCCAGTGCCCTGCGGCACCCTTGCTGTGGGAAACTGAGACCCCAGACAGGACAGTGGGCACTAAGCCTTCCTTGCTGCAAGTTATAAGATGTTTATTGATATACATTTTATTGTCTTTTATAAAACTGCCTTTGGCTACATGAGGCCACGGTGCCCGTCTCCGGGTAGCCAGGGCAGAACCCCACTTTTGGGGGGGGCTAGAGCCAAGAGACTGTCCAGGAGCTGTCCAGAGGGTCTGCAGTGGCCTCGGGGACACATCGAGGGCTTCAGGAGGCTGCCCAGGGCTGGCCCGGCATGGAGTCAGAAAAGGCAGTCGCCTACCCAAGGTGGCTAAAGGTCCCTTCTGTCTCCAGTGGCTCGCAGGGCCCAGAAATTCCATTATAAAGTCACCAAACGATTCATCAAAGGGGCAGGGACGTTGTTGGCAGAAAGACTTAGCTACAAAGGCTCTCTTACAGACAGAGCCGTCTGGTTCAGGCTGCTCCCTGATGTTGCCTCAGCAGGATGGAATCGGGAGAGAGGCTGCTGGCCCGGCAGTGCTGGCTGGGTCACGTCCAAGGAGGGCTGACCAAAGGGGCAGGCTGGATGGGGCAGGGTGGCTACCTCCTCTCCTTTACTGACTGGCCCGGGGCAGGGAGGGGCCCCACCACTGGGGGGCAACTTTCCCCCGAGGAAGTTGGGTCATTTTAGGAGCAGAATGGCTGGGGGAGCCAGGCAGGGGCCACAGGGTGTGTTTGCAGGTGGCTGCTCAGTCCCTCGGCCACCCCAGGAGCCTCCAGCCCAGGCGCTGGCCTCTCAGGAGGCGTTCCCAGGGGGGCACTGCATCTCCATGGTGACCGTGTTGGGCGTGCCACCCCCGGCCTCCCCCAGCTCAGCACCGTCCCTCAGGGCCCGCTGGAAGACCACCCTGAGTGGCTCCCACAGGCGCTGTGACTTGTCCCTCCCAGCCAGGAAGTAGACGACGGGCTTGGCGCTGCTGTTGATGCAGATGCACAGGTCGGTGACATACTCGGGGAAGGGGGCCGGGATCTGGAAGACCCAGAAGAGGAACCAGTCGATCCCTAGGTAGATGGAGGACACGAGGAAGACGGAGACCATGGCCAAGATGACGTGGTTGGGCTTGGCGGACCGCTGGCGCCGCCGGGCCCGGCACTCCACGTGCACGATGAGAGCCAGGCAGGGCAGCACCATGAGCGGGCAGAAGAGGAGGAAGAGGAGGATGCCCAGGAAGATGTCCATGTGCCTGCAGGCCGGCCGGGAGGCCTCGCGGCCCAGGAACACGCAGAAGTAGTTGTGTATGCTGGTGACCAGGAGGGACAGGATCCAGAGCAGGGCGCACACCACGGCAGACAGGCGCTTGGGCCGCCGGCGCCAGTACCAGGCGGGAAAGATGACAGACACGCAGCGCTCTGTGCTGATGGCTGGCAGCAGGCTCACGCCGGTGACAAACATGCAGAGCCCCAGGATCCGGGTCACGCTGCGGGTGTAGTCGGCGAACGCGCCCAGGAAGCCCCCCGTGTTCAGGATGGAGAACACGGCCTTGCTAAAGAGGTAGCCGACGTCGGCACTGGCCAGGTGCAGGAAGTAGATGGAGAAGGGGTTCCTCTTGATGGAGAAGCCAAAAAACCAGAGGACCAGCCCGTTGCCCACCAGGCCGCACAGGCAGAGGAGCAGGAAGACGTAGTTCATGACGGCTGGGGGCGGCAGCATCGTGATCTGCTCGATGGTCAGGAAGCCTCGGCTGTAGAGTTCCGGGGCCTCGCTCACGCCGGGACACATCTGTGCGGTGCAGAGGGAGACACGGGGTGATGCCGCAGGGCCCCCCTCGGAGACCCGCACCTGGGGCCCGGCGTGGTGGTCCTGACTAGAGACTTAGGGGGAGTCTGCAGGGTCACTGACTGCGGAACGACTAACTGGCTGCAACTCAAGCAAAAAACACCCTTGGCCCATATGTTGCTACTCTCTGTGTCCCCGAGTCGAGACCCGGCAGCACAGCATGGCAGGCCTGCAAGTGAGGGTGGCGGAAGTCACTCGCGGGGAAGGGCTCCGGGCTGCCCACCCGTTGGAGCAGACTCTGTCCAGAAATGTTCATGCCATGCAAGACAAAAAAACCTGAGGAACTTTTCGAGATTTAAGGAGAACAGGCCAGAGCAGTGGCTCACGCCTGTAATCCCAGCACTTTGGGAGGCCGAGGTGGGAGGATTGCTTGAACCCAGGAGCTGGAGACCAGCCTGGGCAACACAGCAAGACCCTGTCTCTCCAAAAAATTTTTAAAAATTAGCTGGGTGTGGTGATAGGCATCTGTAGTCCCAGCTACTCAGGAGACTGAAGCAGGAGGATCAGCTGAGCCCAGAAGTTCAAGGCTGCAATAGGCTATGATCACACCACTGCCCTCCAGCCTGGGCAACAGAGAGAGACCCAGTCTCAAATAAATAAATAAATAAATACATATATAAATAACTTGTAAGTTAAAAAAAAAAAAAAAGAGTAGGTCCTGGCTATAGATTGAGCATGACCCTGTCCCATAGTGGGCTCAGAGGTGGCTCCCAGCTGGGCCAGTGTCACCGTGTGGGTTTCTGGATTGTAGGAGAGTTCAGGGGGTCCCTTGGGGGGGGGAGGCAGTGGCTATTTGTCAAGCTGTAGGAAGCAGTTCGATACTTTAATGATTGCTCTGGCTGCAAGAGTGCCTCCCAGCTGAACAGCAGGGCCGCCCCAGGGGCCAGGCCAGCACGTACATGCAGGAAGGAGGGCCGGGTGTGAGGAGCCAGCGAGGGCCAGGCACGGTGGCAGACCGGACAGCACCCGTCTTGGGCAAAATGGGCGGCCCGCTCTGCTCCAGCTGCTGGGCCCCGGGAGGCTGAACTTACTCCCTCTCCGTGGAGAAGCCAGAACTCTGGATTGTAATGTGAAATATCCTGATCCTCAAATGTTAACATTTAAAAAACACTGTGCGGGCCAAACACAGCCCATCTACAAGCTGGAGTCAGTTCTCAGGCGGCATTTTTTGGCCTCTCGTCCCCAGAGGCAAAGGCTGCCTGCCCAGAGCTGTCTCACTGTCCTTCCCACACCCTGGCAGACTCCTGGTCCACCCGCACTCGCTCCCTGAGGCTGGGGTCCCTTCCCATTGCTCATGGCTCTCCAGCAAGTTCTGCCACCCTCCAGATGGCCCCAGCTCTGGCAGAAGGCTGTGGTCCTGAGCCTGCTCTCTGGGCTTCACGCGGCATAGCAAAGGGAGGGACCTTCTGGCCTGGCTCGGGTCAAGAGCGTTCTGCAAACGAGGACTGGAGGTGTTGGCAAAACTTCAGAGCGACCCGGTGAGGTCAGGGCAAGCACTCCAAGGTGGTCCTCCTTGCTGCCCGCCGTCCTCTAAATGCGCTACTGGCTCAGCGTCGCCGCCGTCCACCCCGGCCACTGCTTAGCTCGCTCTTGGCTTTCCTTTCCTGTGGGCAACTCGGTCACTCCAGGCCTCGGGCACTCCTCCCACCTGGGGAACCAGATCCTGTAATTGCTAAGACCCGGAGCCCAGGCAGGCCGGAGAAGGACCAGCTCAGACACTGGGAGGGACCCGGGCTGGACGGAGTGGGGTCAGATCACTCCGTGCCTCTCACACGCTGGAAAAAGTCCGCAATCCCCTTCTCGGAGTCAGAGGGGGAGGCCGGGTGAGTCACTGCCATGGAGCTGCCATTCCCAGCCCCATCCCGCCTTGTAAAACGCCTGCCCTGGAGCCTGGCCCCTCCCTGAGCTCTGCCTTTGCTCCGGGGATTTCTGGAGCCTCCCCACAGCCAGTCCTATCTCTGCCTCCCGTGGCTGCCATGCCACAGCGGTCACTGTGGGGACGAGGGGAGAGCCTGAGGGTGGGGTCGCGGGTCCTAGGGGCCCTACCCCTGACCTATGGGCTGACCCCAGGCAAGTTACTACCCTGGTGTAAGCTCAGTCTCCTCAAATGTAGAAGTGGGACTTGGAAATTCAAGGAAGTGTTCCAATTTGAGAGTGCTCTGCCTGGGATTCAGAAGGAAATTCCAGATTTCTCCAGGAGGTCAGAGAAGCAGGGGACTGCGTAGGGGAGGGTAGAAGGAGGTAGGTCAGCCTGGAAGGGTTGCCAGAGTCTCAGGGCTGGAGCCTGGAGAGGGAGGTAAACCCATAACTGATGGGTCCTGGCCAGGGTGACACTGGCAGGTGGCCCAGAGCAGGCAGCCTCCATGAAGCTCACAATATCTGGGCCACCTGGGCATCCTGGGGCTTCCCGGCAGGGCCTGGCCACAGTACGTAGATCACCGCCCCACTTCTGCAGGGAAGACATGAGATGAAACCTTGCAAGGCTGGTAAAGATGACCACAGGGTCAGCACGGCAAGGGACTTCAAGGGTGTCCAGTGCCTGTCCATGCTTGTCTCACTGATGAGGACACTTGGGGTACAAGGGACCAGGTAACCAGTGCCAGGCCACACAGCGAGAGGGGCCCACTGCCCACTTTAAGTCCAGAGCTGGAGGGAAAGGCCTGGGCAGGGGTGGGGGGAGGAGATGCTGGGCTGGGTCTGCCCCTGTCACTCATAGCCCTCGGGGCAGACCGGGGTGTCTGCCTGGTGGCACTTGCCTTGTTCCTGTTGGTGGGATGGGCCTCCCAGGAGCAGTTTCCTGCCATTTCCAGGCCTGGCGATCTGGATTCCTCCTGACAGCTCTCCACTGGCACACCCACCTGGCGAAAGCCCGGAGAGAGGGTGGACGAGGGTGGCAGGGGTCCCACCGAGAGTTGCTGTCCACCCCTGCACACCCAGACCCCTGTGCCCCAGGCTTCCCGGGCCTGTGACTCTCTGTCTCGCCTCAGAGGATGGGCACTCGCCCAGCTCTCTCAGGGCCAGGGGCTTTGTGAGACTGTCCCGTTGAGATTCTGGGGCAGGTCACCCCTTTGGGCGCAGCCCCCTCCTGCCTGTGGACCCCTCATTCAGACCCCTGCTGACTCCCTGGAGTCTGCTGCCCTCCCTGGCAAAGAGGCCCTCTCCTTCCCCTCTTCTTGCTTGGTCTGCAAGATGTCTAGAGCCAGACTTCTTTGGAGATCCACATGTATTTACCCACCCACATTCCCTGGGCACCTCCTTTATGCCAGGCGCGTGGGACAGGGGTTCCCAGCAATCAGTCCCGGAAGGGGAGCAGGGCAGGAGGGGTCATTCCTGGTAGGGGGCACTTCCGGGAGAAGGCCTTGGCTGGGCCTCGTGTTTGTAACTGCAAGGTTTGTGGTCTTTCCCCTGCAGGTGCCTGGGAGGCAGGACAGCGTGGTCATCAGCATCACTGTCACCACCACCAACCCTAGCGTCGACACATGCCAGCAGGGCTCTGTGCCAGCTGGCCAACACCCGTCATCCTGGTCCTCATTACCAGCTGTGAGGCAGGAATTCTCATTCCCCTTTGAGAATGGGTGCGCTCAGGGGGTGAGTCACCTGCCAAGGCACACCCCTACCCACGCACACTCGCGCGTTGTCAAGACTAGAGCAGCTGCAGGGGACAGAAACACGAGGAGGAGCAGCTCAGGGCAGCCGGCCTGGAGGCCACCGGAGTGCCTGGCTCCAGGCTGGGGAAGAGGATCCTGGGGGAAGGGGGGACCCAGTCAGAGACTGGTCCACTCTGGCTGGCCAGAGCTCACTGGTGCACCTGCCCTGGGTCCCCTGGAACTGACCCCTGTCCCTCAACCTGAGCTCTGCCCCGGCAGGCAAGCACCTATTCCTCCCTGCAGTGCAGATGGAGAAACTGAGGCTGTGAGCGGAGAAGGGCCTTGCCGGGTCGCAAGCTGCTGAGCCCCTCCTCTCCCTCGAGGGAGAGCTCGGCTCCCTGCTTGGCTCAACTCCCCCGAAATTCCTTCCTTTGCTGGGCACAGGTCAGCCCGCTCCCTCCAGCCAGCCACGGCACCCGGGCACCTGCCCACCGCTGCCTCCTCCTCCTCCGGCCCAGGGCCGGGCTGCTGCACCCGCCACTGGCTGGAAAGGGCGCCTGTCAGCGCGGGGGGCCCGCCCCCTCTTAACCCTTGCCTCCCGGGCGGCAGCGCCAGGACAGCCCCCAGGGGCCACTACGGGCCCTCGCACCGGTGCCTTGCTCCCTTCGGCCCTCGGGGCCTGCGCAGCTGAACGGCGGGCCCTGCGCCTTCCAGCCGTGGGCGGCGAGCCTGGCCAGCAGGTGGCTCAGCCTGGGGGCTGCGGGATGCCCCGGGGTGGGAGCACCCCCTGTGCCTGCACGAGTTTGTGATGCGTGTGCAGTGTGCTTGCCGGTGGCAGGTGCTACGATGTGTGCGTCCTTAGTCTCCCTACCCCCGCACACTGCTTGAGTCCAGTCGGGCCACTGTCCCACTGCCATGGACAGGCCGAGTGCTTCTCCATGCGCTGGGCTTGCCTGAGCTGCCCTGCCGCCTGCGACCCCAGACCTCCCGCCCACCCTCATCCTTCCTGGCCCTGGGCAAGAGCCCCCACTCTTCTTGGTGTCCCTTCCAGACACCCACCACCCCCTGGGTCTGGGCCCCAAGCCTTGCCTCCAGGGGAGTCTGACTCTGGAGAGCCTCACCCTCTCACCCCGGGTGGCCAGGCTGGATCCCAGCTACGCCAACTAGCGCCCGAGGGCAGTGGGCTGGGGCCTCCTGGCTGCAGGTGGGATGGGCGAGGGGCTCCCAGCTCACCGTCCTGCAGACTGATTCGTTCCACGTGCGGTGTCCCTGGTGTGTCCTGCCGGGGACGATCTGAAAAGTGATTTCACTCATGCACAGAGAGATCTAGAAGCCAAGTGGACCCCGGAGGAGCCATATTAAAGGACATGTGTGTGACACGTGTATGGGGTGTGTGAGCGTGTGAGTGTGTGAGTGCGTGTGCTGCTCTGGGTGGGATCTGGGCTGTGACAGAACTGGTTTCCACTAAAGCTGACCGAAAAGCTCAGTCACTCCTGTGCCCCCCACGCAAGCCCAGGGCTGGCCCAGTCACCTGTCTGCCCCCCCGCCTGCCCTCAGGAGGCCCCTCCTCTCCTTGCACCCCACCCTCCGTGACACAGCCCTGATGCATGCTGGGGCCGTCCCAGCCCCTCTTCTCGTCCGCTGGCCACCACCTGGGCTAGGCCTGTGGGCACTGGCCATCCGAGGGGCCTGTGTGTGGCTCCTCTGACACAGACCCTGTGTTTCCTCACTCCAGGCCCTGGGGGAACTGAGGCCTAGGAGACGGCAGGACTGCAGCTGCCTGACCTCCTGTGGCCGACCCGTTGCTGTCCCCCCAGGACTGCCCTGCAGCTGCCCCAAGCTGGGGCTCGGTACTCAGGGAAGTTGGTGAGAGCAGGGGGAGCCATCTCCCTGCGCTTGGGACACTGCCCGCTGGGTGTTCCCTCCAGCCCTTCCAGAAAACATGCTTGGACAGCCAGCAAGGCAGGGGAGGGACGGAGGGGGAGCCCCCACCCCTGGGAGGACAGAGTAGGGTCTGGAAGTGGAGGATGGCTTGGGCTGGGGGTGAGGCCAGCTGGGGGTCAGGGCCTGCCACGGGAGGGGCCTCTCCAAGATCCCCCGTGTCCCTGGAAGCCCTGGAGCCTTGGGAGTGGTGGAGGAGGTCCTTCGCTGGGTGACAGCCACTCTAGGGTCTCAGGGCTCCCTCTCAGAGCCTTGGGATTTCTGGGAGCTGCCTGCCCGGATGGTGCCCACTTGTCTTCCTTCCCTGCCTGGCCCTCACCCCGCAGCCCCCACTTCGCAGAACACCCTCCCCTGGCCCCTGGGCCCCTCAGAGCTACCTGCGGCTGTCCCGATCAGCGGAGCCTCCCCTCTGTGGAGGGCTCCTCCTGCAGCTCCCGCCTCCGGCTGACCCACCAGGGCAGCAGGCCAGCGCTGAGCACTGCCCGGAGCCTCGGAAAATGCGAGCTCACAGTGGAGGACGAGCCCTCGCCTGCTGGAGGAGATGGCTTTGGAAGCAGAATCCGCCCCAAACCCAATTCCAGGCCCGGCAGGAGGGGGTGGGGGGGAGGAGGAGGAGGGGCTGAGCAGGGATGAGGCTTCAGGAAGGAATGCCCCGCTCCTCCTCCTCCGTAGCCCCCCCAGAGTCCCACAGGGAACTCATCTCTCCGCCTGGTGACGTCACGCTGGCCCGAGCACTGCAGCCCTGAGTCCAGCTGTTAATCTCCCTCGCATTCTGCTGCTTGGCAAAGCTGCCCGGGAGAGGGAGCACCGAGCTGTGCACTGCCTGGCGCCTTTGGGCTGCTCCCAGTGGGCATTTCCTGGCAGGCTGGCCCAGGAGGGCCGGTCCCCACCCCATCGTTTCAATTTGCTGAGGGGCTGATGCAGGGAAGTCGGGGCAGCGGGGTGAGGACTCCATGTGGTGCAGAATTGCCCGAGAGGCGGGTGACACCACCCAAGGCACCCCGCTCTCCCTTCCCACTTGGGATCTGCCAAGGGCCCCCTATGGGCTTATGGAACCAGGAATTCCCTTTCCCCAGCCCTAATAGCAATCAGATGGTGCAAGTGGAAAATCACAGGCTCAGTGAGCGGGAACTTGGCAGGCTGTGGGTGCCGGTGCGAGCGCCGCGCAGTGGGAGAATGAGTCAGCTCTCCCCCCTGCCCCCGCACAAACCCTTCAGGGTCCTGGAACGGGTTAGTGCCCAGGGCACCTGGCACTGGGCCCAAGCCTGCAGATTTGTGCGGGAGCCGGCGGGGTGGCTGCGAGGACAGGGGTGGTGAGGAGTGGCCTTCTCCTGCCCTGGGCCGACTTTCCCATGGTTCAGGAAGCCCAAGGGAATTTTGAGCTTTCCCTGCAGGAGCAAATGGTACCCGGATTGGGGAAGGTGTGCCTCGGTGGGCACCTTGAAGAGAACCTCCTGCACCTGCCCTGGAGCTCCTGCCTCCTGCTCGCCCAGCCCAAGTGCAAACCTTGGCAGGAAGGAGTCTCAGATCACTCCCTGTACAACCCAGACCACTGGCTCCTGGGGTTTCTTTTCTGGGGTGGAGGTCGGAGGTTTCCGGGATGCTGGAGGCTCACAGGCCACACCCGAGGCCGAGAGAGAGGCTGGCAGGCAACAGGCAGGGTGGTGACCCGTCCCCTCCTCTCCCGGGGCAGCCAGCTGGGGCCCAGCTGGGCCACTTGTTTACATGGGAGGCCGGGGGAGGCCGAATCCAGGCGAGTTCCAAGTGTAATTGCGTTTGAACACTTAAAAGGAATTGTGTGAAGTGGGCAGTGGCTCTGAAGTCCACCGCCTTATTTGGTATGGAAATTTGTTTCTCTCAAAATAAGCGAGAGGTGCTTGCAAATGGGAGAGCCGCTCTCTGCCTGGGTTTGTGGAGTCCTGCTGCCAAGGTCTGGGTCTGTTGGGGCTGCTACAACACAATCGCATAGGCTGGCTGCCTTCTAAGCAACACACGTTAACTTCTTACAGTCCTGGAGGCGGGCCGTCCGAGATCGAGGCAGTGGCAGATTTAGCGTCTGGTGAGGACCCGATTCCTGGTTCATCGACAGGTGTCTTCTTGCTGTGTCCTTACATAGTGGAAAGGGCAAGGGAGTTCTCTGGGCCTCTTTTATAAGGACACCAATCCCATTCATGAGAACTCCGCCCTCATGACCTGCTCACTCACAGTGGAGAGTAGGTTCCCATGTGTGAATTCCAGGGGTGGGGGTGCACAGACGCTCGGCCTGCAGCAGCCAGCCCGTGTTTCCCCAGAGAGTGGGGGGCTGGGCTGTGGGATGGGTCCAGAGGCAGAGCTTTTGCAGGCACAGTTGGAAAGAGCTCCAGCAGCTGCCTCTGATCCTGGGTGACCTCAGTCAAGTCACTTTCCCACCTTGAGCCTTGGTTTCCTCACCTGTTAAGTGGGACAAAATAATGACTCAGGCTGGGTGTGGTGGCTCATGCCTGTAATCCCAGCGCTTTGGGAGGCCAAGGTGGGAGGATTGCTTGAGGCCAGGAGTTCAAGATCATCCTTAGCAATGTAGCAGGACCCCATCTCTACAATAAATAGAAAAATCAGCCAGGCGTGGTGGCGCACACCTGTATTCCCAGCTGCTCGGGAGGAGGCTGAGGCAGGAGGATCGCTTTAGCCCAGGAGTTTGAGGCTGCAGTGAGCTGTGATGATGCCACTGTACTCTGCTTGGGGTGACAGAGTGAGTCTCTGTCTTGGTAAAAAAAATAATGACTTACAGAGTCACAGTGAGGAAGGGATCAGATCCTGGGTGGGAAAGTTCTTCTCGCATCTCAGAAGCACTCTTTGCCCCCGGCTCGGTGGGTTGGTGGCATCATTCACTCCCTTCCTCCCTCCACCAGGCTCAGGGCTCTGGCTGACGGAGACTGAGGCATGGTCCCTGCTCATCCAGCCTTCCCTTTCTGTCCTCATGCTCTGAACAGCCACTCCTGCCATTGGGTGTCCTTCCCTCCTCTCCCAGTAGAGAGGAACTTTCTTTTTAGTTGTCCCCTGCCAGGAGCCTACGGACAGACTCAGTGGCCCTGTACCCCTCCCCACGTCCCTTCCCAAGGGTGCAGGCCTGGAGCCTCCTCTGCTGGGGGTGCTTGGGGGCAAGAGGCCAGTTCTGGGCAGTGATGTCTCCCTGCCAGGTCCTTCTGTGGTCCATGGTTGTGCCGCTGATCCCTTGATGATGGGACCGGCGTGGACCATCCTGGGGCCCCTCCTGGGGCCTTCTGCAGCCAGCTCTGACACCATCCTTGCACAGCACAAGTATCCACTGAGCACCTGCTGGGTGCCAGGCACTGTGCTCCATGCCGACGAACAGGACAGGCAAGGTCCCTGCCTTAGGGAGCTGACATCAAGCTGGGAGGCAGAATCAAACCAAACATGTGTAAAAGTGTACCTGCGATTAAGGCAGCATTAGGGCCACTGGGCCACAGGGATCTGAACGGCTTCCCTGAGGAGGGAAAGGCTGGGCACGCGTCAGTGCTTCCTTCCTTTGTATGGTGCTAGGCTGGCTCCACAGGGGGTGCGATCCAGGCCCCTCTCCCTGCTGTTTGGCTCAACCGTTAAAGAGCTAAGACTCTCCAGCAACCCCTGAGGCCCTTTGGTTTCAACTCTTGAGATGAAAAGGTCTCCCCAAGGTCTAGCTGGCTTTCCTGATGGTGAAGGATGAGTGGGACCCCCCCCCCCGCTTCTGTTCCCCTCTCCAGGCTGGGCTGGGCTGGGCCACTTTGTGATGGAAGGTGCATCTTGGGAATCTGAGCAGAAGCCCACATTCTCCTCTGTCCTGCATGTGGGAGACCATTCATTCATTTATTCATTTGTCCATCTGTCGATCTATCCATTCATTCACCCACTGACCCACTTACCCACCCATCCCTTCATCCATCCACCTGTCCACCCACCCATCCATCCACCCATCCATCCACCTACCCATCCACCCATCCATCCACCCACCCATCCATCATTTATCCATCCATTTACCATCCATCCATCTGCCCACCCATCCATCCACCCACCCATCCATCCACCTGCCCACACATCCATCCACCTACCCATCCATCCATCCATCCATCCAACCAACCATCTACCCATCCATCCACCCATCCTTCCACCCACCCATCCATCATTTATCCATCCATTTATGAAACTAGAGTGAGTAGCAGGAGAGCAATGTGAGGAAGGGGCTGTGAGCCAACAACACAGGCCGCTTCTCAAAGATGGAAAAGGCAAGGAAATGGAGTCCCCCGGAGTCTCCAGAAGAAACCAGCCCTGTTGACACCTGATTTTAGGCCCGTGGTCTCTAGAACTGTTATGAGAATATATTTGTGTTGTTTGAGCCGCCAGGTTGGTGGTCATTTGTTACAGCAGCAATGGGAAACCGATGCCGGATGGGCACCAGGCCGGTTTAGCCAGGGCAGGCTGGAAGCTCTTTCTGCAGAGACGATGCTTGAACTGAGACCTGAAGGAGGAGGAGGAGGAGGTGGCACTGCCCGCTGAGTCCTCAGAAGAGCACTGCGGGGTCAGGAACGCGAGGGCACAGGCCCTGAGGTGGGAAGGATTAGGCGTGCTGGAGAGCAGGAGGGGAGGATGCCTGCTGGGGAGGAGGGTCAGGTGGTGGGCACAGCCCCTGCAAGCCCAGGTGCAGAGCTGCCTCCCCGAAGCCTGAGGTCAGGACATTCCGGTTTCCCATCTGTCGTGTTTGAGACTCTGCGCACTTTACGATTCCCCACTTCCCTGATGCCCAGTTACTGCTCAACTGTGTCCACTTGTCCCCCTTCCCCTGGCTGCTACCCTGCTGTGGGTCTCTGCCACCTCCTGCCAAGACTCACCGCTGGAGCCTGAGCTCCACGTCTGCCCCCAGCCGGCTCCTTCCTCAGTGTGGGCGACCTGCCATGTGCACCCCTGTCCTGCCCACCTCCAACCCCAGGGTCAGCGCTGGTGCAGGGCTTGGTCTACCTTGTCCTCACGTGCCTGCCCCACCCCTGCCTGGAGCAAACCCCAGATGACACATCATTCGACCTGTGACCATTTCAGCACGAGACCGAACAATGAGCAACCTTTAACAAGTCCACGGTAGCCTTTTCATGCCTAAAAGTAGTGAATAATAATTCCTTAAAAACCATTAAACATCCAGTCAATGTTCAAATTTCTTTCTTTCCTTCTTTTTACAGTTGTGTGTGTGTGAGTCAGGAGCCAAGCAAGGCCACCCACGCCGGCTGACGTGCTCCTGAGCGTCTCTGACTCTGCCCCTGTCTCTCTCCCTCGCACCCTGCTTCTCCCCGACCCCGAGCTGGGTCAGGAGACAGACACATCACACGGTTAGGGAAACAGGGTTCACACGGGGTGTGGGCAGGCAGAGGAATGGCCACTGTGCCTGGCCGGTGCCCATGTGGGCACAGAGGCTGTGGAGGCCTGGGAGGGGCCATCTGGCCACCACAGGCCTGGAGGAGGAGCTCGCGGGGAGGTCTGGCCACCACGGCCTCCTGGAGTCATGGCCCAGCCTTGCGCACCTTCCAAACTGTACTGCGATTCTCGCTCTAACCCGGTTTCCAGCGTCAGGAGGATGGGATGGGGCCGACAGACAGTCGCGCACAGGCAGCCCCTTGGTGACTTGGTGTGATCATTTCAACTAGACTTCACTTTTTGCAGGGTGAGGTGCTAGGAATTTATCTGGGCAGTGATCCCAGGAAACACTACAGGTAATTGGGAATGTGAGACAGGAAGGAAAGAATTATGAGAATTCATTCCTGCTTTGCTTCGAGGGGTCTGGTCTTTGGCCAACCACCACCCCTCGTCTCCTTCAGGGATTACTGTGACAAGAGACACCTGCAAAGTCTAGGTGAGTCCTCGCCAGGGCTGCTTGAGGGGCGGAGACAGGCTGGAGCAGCATGAAGGCGGCTGTCAGACCGGCAGGGGGCCGGTGGGAGGCCCGTTCTGGATTGCGGGGGCTGAAGGGAGGGAGGGAGGCAAGAGACCATGCTGCTGAATGCTGAGGTCGCGGGCTGGGCTCCCCGCTAGGCCTGTCGCTGGTGCATACGTATAAATAAAATTCAAATACGTCTTGATGTCCACACCAAGATTAGCCATTTTGAAGTGCATAGTTCAGTAGTATTAGGTGCATTCACGTTGTGCAGCCATCACCACCACCCACCTCCAGAACTCTTCATCTTGCGAGACTGAACCTGCACCCGTTGAACACCAACCCCCCACCCGCTCCCCCAGACCCTGGTAACCACCATTCTGCTTCCTGGCTCTGTATGTGACGACTCTAAGTGCCTCGTAATCACATAGTATTTGTCGTTTCGGGGCCGGCTTCTTTCATTGAGTGTGATGTCTTCAAGGTTCATCTGTGTTGTAGCCTGTGTCAGAATTTCCTTTTTACTTAAGCCTGAGTAGTAGTCCATTGTGTGGACAGACCACCTTTTATTCATTCATTCGTCAACAGACACTTGAGTTGCTCCCACCCTCTGGCTACTGTGCAGTGTTGCCATGAACGTGGGTTCACAAGTATCTCTTTGAGACCCCGCTTTTGACTCCTTTGGTGTACGCCCAGAAGTGGCATTGCTGGGTCATGTGGTCATTCCGTGCTGTTTTCCACAGCAGCTGTACGGCGACATTCCCACCAGCGTCCTTGCCAGCACCTGCTATTTCCTGTCACTGTGATGCAGCCATCCTAGCAGGTGTGAGGTGATACTTAGCTTTCGAGTAAAGAACATGATAATGTCCTCTACCTAACATAATCCAACCATCCCCTGCACTCCCAAAGCCACACTAACCCTACCTCCAAAGAGGAGACAGAAAGTCCCGTTTGTCCTTTTAGCCACGTCTGGGTCACATCTCTTTCTCTTCTCCCTGAGCCACACCCCCTTGGAGATCCTGTAACTTAAATACCAGGTATAGGGCTAACCGCTAGGAACACTTTGTATCAGAGCAGGAAAGGGAGAGGGAAGTGGGAAGCAGAACTAGGTGATACACGCAAACATATTCATGTCAAAGCAAGGGGACAACACCTGTAGCCACAACAGCCCCTGTCCCTGTAATTCCGGAGGCAGACAAAACCTCCTTTCCTCTATGAATTCCATGTCCCCTTTGCCCTCAGGCCCATCTCAGCTGGGTGCGGTTCTTCGCCTAGGGGTGACCCAAACCTTTGTTCCTGAAGGGTCCATGCCATCAGGGGCCTTCCTCTTTTGGGTTGCTGCAGTTTCCCATAAATTTTTACCATAGAACATGGGAGTACTAAGGGTGCCCCAGATTCCAGGCACAGGCCTCCTTGTAGCAACCCAGCTTCCCCGTGGAGTCAGGACACGTCCCAACCAGTATGGTGACCGTTCCCTTGCCCGTTGGCTCAGTGGTGGTTGGTTCAGAGTTTGCTGTATCCCGTAGTCCCACGATGTATCGTCACCCAGCCAAGAAAAGGCCATTCCTCTGTTCAGAAATGCTCGCTTGGGATGACAGGAGCTTGGCAGGTCAGAGAATGCAGTGGGCATAAATCTATCTGTGCACTTTATTTGTGGAAACTGCATTCCTTGAGCAGGAGCAACATAGTTTTCAATGTAATAATGATCCACATTGGATGGTGGCTTTGGCAGAAGCCTTGTAGGCAGGGAAGACAAATCCATATTCAGAGTGAGTGATTATTCCAGGAAAAGTAAATCTCCATCCCTGCTATGACAGAAGTGGTCCAACAGAATCAACCTGCCACCGGGTGGCTGCTTTCCCCTGGGGAATGGGTGTGTGGGCTCTCTCAGGAGTGGCTGCAGACGTGTCAGCCTTGGCGAGGGGAAGCCCACATTGCTGAGCCCATGTGAAATAGGCAGCTAGAGAAACAGGCTGAGCGATGGCCTCAGCACAGGTCATCTGGTCCACCTGTGTGTTGAGAGCCTCCTCCATGAGTTGGCCTTTGGCGAGTATTCACATGGGCACAAATATCGATGTGCCCACCTCGCGCCCGTTGAAAGAGGTTCATCTTCGTGCCTCTTCCACAGACCTTGGACCCAATCATCCAATACTGTTCCAAGCCCCCGAGCATTTATGAGGCCTTGCCAATGAGTCCATGTAGACCCGTATCTCTGATCATCTCTCCCGTGCAAAATGAACAACCCAGTGCACCATTTGGAATTCTGCCCCGAGACACTCCAGGGCTGCCCCTTCCTGGGGCCGTAGAGCTACAGCTGTCCACTCTCTGATGGTGCCAGCAGAGGCAAACGTAAAACAGCCCTGACGCTCTTCTTCTTCAGTCAACTGATCCTGAGGGATGTGCCCCCCCCCCGCCCCGCCCCAGTGAGCTCATCTGCAGACCAAGGGGAGGAGCTGGTGCAGTGACGTGGGTGTGTGGTAGTCCGACTCATTTGCTTGTGTGGTGACTTGTGCCTTCAGGATCCACTCAAGTCTGAGCTCCTATGTCCCACTTCCACTTGATAATGGTGCTAGGACACACATCTAAACGTATGACTTGTTGGGTTAGTTAACATCTGGATTAAGATGGGCAGCTCAGATCACATGGTAACTTCGTGACCCATGGTCACACACTTAGTCTCTTATGGGGCCTAACAGCAAGCCAGAAGCTGTTTTTCAAAAGGGGAACAGTCATCTTCAGAAGAGGATATGACTTTGCTCCAAAATTTGCTGGTCTCTTCTAGGACACAGCTGTTGGAGCCTGCCAAGGGCTTCATGCAGAATCCCTACCTGCCCCAGACACTTCAAGATCCATTGGATCTGTTGGGTGAACTGGGCTTGAGTAGAGCAGCAGCTTGCAGATTGCGGAACCGTCTCTTGTTCTTGGCCCTACTCAAAACTGGCAGCTTAATAGGTTACCAGTCAGTCAGCGGGAAGGGCACACCTAAATGACGTGTACGTTGTACCCCAAATCTGAAGAGACCCACCAAACATTGTGCCGCTTTTTTAATAACAGGAGGTGCCTGTGGCAGCAACTGGTCTTCCTCCCAGAGGGGATATCTCAACATGTCCCCGACCATCGTACCTCTGGAAGTTTCACTGAGATGGCAGGCGTTTCATGGCGCTCACTTCCCACCACTGACGTGCATGAGCCTTGCTAAGATTTCTGGGCATTTGCTGCTGCTTGTTCGTCAGGTCCAAGCTGTGTGATCAATGAGTGGGACGGTCTGCTGGCCTGTGGAATTGGGGGGGATCCACGTCCCCCAGAACTAGCTGTGATAGAGGGCTGGACAGCTGACAGGCCTCAGGTAAGATGGTGATGGTGTACTGCTGTCACTGCCAGGTGGAACGGGCTTCTCATTTGTTTTTGTTTAAGCCATGATCATAGAGAAAAAAGAATTTGCTAGGTATTGGGAGCTGTGTTGATTTGCTCAGTAAAGATACCTCCAGGAGAACACACAAAATTGGAGTCACTGCCTGATTAAGTTCACCATATGATTCGGGTTTCTATTCCAGGAGAGCGGCAGTTCCGGTGGCTTCTACTTGGCCATTTCTACCGCAGTAGCCCTCGCTCTACCAGGCTGCTGGGAAGCACTGCGGACTCTGCCAGTTGCTGGGAGTGTGTTCCACTCCGCTCTCCAAAACCAGAGGAATAGCCACAGTGGATTGAGGACCTGCTGAGCCTCCTGTGACACGGACCAGAACCAAACCCCATTAACTGCTTGACCTCATAAGCCCCTACTCTGACTGCGGGGCCACAGCGGAACTGAGTCCTCAGCTCAGATCCAGGACCTGGCCACCCCCAGTTCCCGGTCTGGGCATTTCCTTTTCCCATCTACCCTTCCCGGACACATGGCGCAGGTCTCTGCGGGGAGGGCAGGGAGGAAACGTGGCATTTATACCTTCTGGGAGCACAGCAGGCTCTTCTGCGAGGAGACGCAGCTCCTCTCGTCCAAAGAGCTCTGGAGAACATCTGGGAATTGGGTCGGGGGCCGTGAGGAGATTCCAGTCAGGTCTCTTCATCTGATCTAGAGTGTTTTTCTTATCAAATCAAGTAAGATCTTAGTAGGCTGCCCATCGATTAGGCCGAACAACATTAAATTGTAGTTTTTCAGGCTGAAAATGGTTGCATATCTGCAATTTTATACGGTAAAACCAAATATTTCAGCCCCAAGTGCATCATGATCGATCAGCCCCTGCCAGCGAAGGGTCTCTGGGGGTCAAGCCGTTCTGATGGTCACTCTGCTTGTCTTTGTGATGGCAACGGACCCTCCTGGTCTCTAGGTGTCCCTCGGCTTCTGCCACTTTGGGATTCCATTATCCTATTGAATTCAGGAACCTCATTTTCAATGGCAGCGTCTCCCCGTCGCTCCTGGCCTGCAGAGAGCAGCCCCTACAAAACCTTTCAGACCCGCCGATGTCCCCTCCACAGTGTCATTCTCAGAGCTCTGGTGAAGGGCCCTACTGGGAGCCTGGGCAGGGGATGACACAGCAGGTTGCATGCAAAAACCCACTCCAGTGCTCCTCTCTCCCTGAGGCTTTGGACGCCTTTCTCTGCAGCAGTGGCTGCCAACCAGGGGAGATTCTGCCCCCACCAAGGGGACGTTTAGCAATGTCCCGGGACATTTCCGGTTGTTACACCTGGGAGGGGTATGTTTCTAGCCTCTAAGGGGCCCCGGATGCTGCCAGGCCCCCCCGCAATGGCCCCTCACAACAAAGAATTATCTGGCCCCAAATATCAATTGAAAAACTCTGCTCTACAGGATACCAAAGACCTCCTGCAACCTCATCTTCCTTTAAAATGGGCCACTGTGGGTCTAGGTTTCAGTCGATGACGTGAGCAAACTGTTAGAGCCACTCCCTGCTGTTGATCTAACACATGGAACCTAGAGTCTCTGGTGAGTGCACCCATGTCAAAGAAACCAAGCCTGACCCGACACCGCATTTCTTCCATCCTGGTCTAACACCCTTAGGGTTTGTTCTCATACACAGTCCCTAGGTTCCTGCCAATATAAATTGGAAATATCTTGCAATTCTTTTTTTTTTTTTTTTGAGGCAGAGTCTCGCTCTGTCGCCCAGGCTGGAGTGCAGTGGCATCATCATAGCTCACTGCAACCTCAAACTCCTGGGCTCAAGCGATCCTCCTGCTTCAGCCTCCCGAGTAGCTGGGACTACCAGCGCTCCCAGCTAATTTTTTCTATTTTTAGTAGAGACGGGGTCTTGCTCTTGCCCAGGCTGGTCTCAAACTCCTGACCTCCAGCAATCCTCTTGCCTCGGCCTCCCAGAGTGCTGGGATTACAGGTGTGAGCCAGCGCGCCTGGCTATCTTGCAATTCTTTTGGTGTATATAGCACATCTTCCTGGGCCAGATTGTGCGCATGTTCCTGGAGCTTGCTGGGATTTAACTTTCGTTACAGACCTGGAAGCCAGAGGTGTGGGGCTCTTGGGGAAGTGTACCTCAGGAGTGATTATTGCTGTTTCTTCAGGAAAGAAGCTGCTGCCCTTAGAAAGAAGAGAAAGGGCAACTTCTACCGGTAGGAGAGGTTCAGCAGTTTCCAGAAGAGACAACAAGCACTGCCCACGCTTTCTGCAAGCTGCCGCCTTCTCCCTTCTCCCTGGACGTTTTCCTTTCTGCCTTGCCCTGCTCGATTTAGATTCCACTCCCAGCAATTTTCTGCCTGCCCTGGGCCTCGTCTTGGAAGGCAGTTTCACTTTCTTAGTTTTGAGAGCCCACAGCCAAGAGGTCTCCCTGCCCTCACCTGCGCCTCGACTCCCCGGCCTCCTGTTCTGACTCCTCTTGCTGGCTGGCCCACCGTACTTTCCAGGGTGTAGCTGCTGGCGACGTGGGGCTTCTCCAGTTCTCAGGACCATCAGAGCCTGCCCCAACATTGGCTTCTCTCCTCGTCCTCTTTTGCAGTTGCTGATACCACTGGGGGCTTGAAGCTGCCAGTGACTCCTCCCCGCCTGCATGGAAGCTGTGGCTCTGCCAGGAACATGGGGGCCGTCTGTGAATAGGGGCGTGTGGGAAAGGCCTGAGCTAGGCGCCGCTTCATCCCAGCTGGTGCCACTGGCACCTGTTCGTAGCATGGTGGTGTTCCCTGATCTGGGAGAGGCTGATGGTGCCCCTGCCACCCCTCGGCCTCAACATGCAAGGAGATCTGTGCCCCAGGCACAGTCCCCCACACGTGGCCAGTGTCGGCCAGGAGTGGGGAGAGCACCCCAGCTTCCTTGCCCCTGGGTGGGATACCTCAGAGGATTGTTCTTTGTCTCCCAGAGGTCCCAGTGGGGACTGATCCCATCTTCCACTTGCTGAAAACCCACCCTATTTGGTTTTCTCTTCCCTCCCCTTCATCACACCGAAACAAACTACTTCTGCTCAAATCCTCGCCTCAGGGTGCCCTGCTGAGCCTTCTCCCCAAAGCTGCACCCCAGCCCGGCAGGCCTCTGGGCTCAGCTTCGGGCGGCTCCTCTCCACTCCCCTTCCCCCCTCCACCGTGACTCTCGTCCCCCACGGCCCCTCCCTTGAGCCACCACGGCAGCTTGGTTCCCAACACAACAAACAATCTGGGGCCCCCCAGATTCTTGTAGTGTGTGTCATGAGTAAGAGAACTCAGAATAGCGCACGGCCTGCGCCGGGCCTGGGAAGCATCTGGTTTTCCCAGGGGCTGGTCCCCAGGGCAAGGACGGGGGTTTGCTCACCCACGACCTGGCCAATGGCCCTGTGCCCAGCTCGTGCACTCTCCTTCCCGTCTTGGGGCCAGGCTTGGTGTTCATTGTGCCCCTCACTTCACTGTGTGACTGTGAACCACATGCATGGAGCCTCTGAGCCTCAGTTTCTCCAAGTGCAACAGAGGAATGACGGCTCGGCTGCTCTCCGACACAGTTGCAGGGCTGAAGTGTAACAACAGATTGGAGAATACCTTGTGATCTTAAAACACTGTGTTATTTTTCTCCCAGAGATGGGCACGAAGGGAAGGGGTGGAACGGCAGGAAGCCGGCAGAGGCCCTACTGCGTGTCCTTCCTGTCTGCAAGCCTGGGGCCATCACCACTGTCACCCCCATTCTATGGATGCAGAAACTGAGGCCCAGCGAGGCATCAGGGTTGCACGAGCTCACAGGGCTGGCGGTGGGCGGGATGGGGGCCCAGGCTCCGCCCAGTTGACAGTGAGGCCCGGTCAGTTTTCCTTTCTTCCATGTGACTTTAGAAGTTACCAGAAACTAAAAATGAGCACCTTTTGAATTATTCAATAATGCCTAGAACAGTTAATGGTATGTAGTAGGTGCTCAATAGATGTGTGGGTGAATAAGTAAATAAATGGAAACCATAAAGCTAGAAGGACCTACGAAGGCACATGCTCTCTGTCCATGCAGCTGAACAGAGGAAACCCAGCTCCCCAGTCGGGGGCTGGCCTGGTGCACCCAAGGAGGAAGTAAGCGTGGCCGGAAGTATCTAGAAAGGCCGGGGGGCCTGACGTCAGATGGCCAGTGACTCTAGGCTGCAAGGACGCTTGGGTCCCTCTTGGGAGGTTCCTGCTGGGGAGAGGGCCCCCCCTGCCTCACACAGACTTTCTCCATCTCAGGTGACCTCGATCGAGGTGTCTTGCTGGTGCTCCTCGTCTGATGTCGTAGATGCCCCAGCAGCCACAGGAAGATACTGTTATTCCCACTATAAAAAAGGGGGGAGACGCAGAAATGGTGGGCACTTTGCCCAAAGTCACACAGCCAGGGCAGAGTTTGGAAGCCCGCGGGGCATTTCTGACATTCAAACCAAGTTTGGGAGAAAAAGCTCTTGGTGGATGGCGGAGCCTCTAGCAGCGGCCCTGGTATGACATAAGGGACCCCTGGGCTGAGCCAAAGTCAGTGTCCCCACCAAGAGGACGTCTTTCTCCACTGCAGGTTCCAAAGGACATGGCATGGACAGGCAACAAAAGGCACATTGGAGAGCGCAGCTGTGCGGTTGGGGCGTTTCTTGGTTGATTTACTGGGGCGGGACGGGAGAGAGAAGGACAGAGTCCCCTTATGAATCTCCGGGTTGTTTTCCTGCCTGGGGGGAGGGCTGGGATTGGATTTCCATGCAGAGGCACTTTCTCCTCTGCATCGCACAGCACTAGCCCACACTCAGCCTGGACACTCCAGCGGGCCGTTCCGTCTGCAGGAGGAAGCTGCTCTTTTGTGGCTGCGGATGGCAATCCCAGCTGAGCTGCCGCTAGCTTGCCCTCGGGCTCAGACTCACTTTTCCCGATCATCCCACCCTGGACAGGTCTGTGGACGCGGTGAATGACGTGCCAGTGCTGTTTTTGGAGGAAACCAAGCCTCCAGCTCACTAGGCGATGTGGCTCTGGGAAGGAACATCACAGAGGCCCTCCAGCCTCAGTTTCCTCATCTGCTGACTCAGGAAGGTGACAGCTCTCTCAGTTCAAAGGCTGGATGTGAGAACCAGATGAGAATTGTGGTGTGGGACGGGGGACCGGGGGCAAAGGAATGACTGTTAATGCAAAGTCTTGTTAGGTAGATAGCGAGGGACCTCTAGCCCCTCTTGGGGACAAAGGTGGGTACCCGGACAATTGCCACACCTGGGGGAGGAGGGAACACCCTGCCAATCAGAACTTAGCATGCCAACTGCAAAAGAATATAGAGGATTCCCCAGCCTGAGGTGGGCTAAATAGCATAGGTACAATAAGGTCTGGAAGGTGACCTAGAATAACCTAAGGCTAATTATCATGTCGTTAGCTTAAATCTATATTGCAGTTCACCCGCCTAATGGGCTTTCAGAGAGGCTCATGGGAAATCCACACGCGTGGTAGACTCAGGTTATATAACTCTCAGCTGTCCATTGAAATGGTTCAATTGTGATGTTTGAACCACGAGGAGGGCCCAGCCTAAACACTATAAAACAGGACCCCAGACCATAATTGGGGACCTCCTATTATGACAGAGCTCTGTTTGCTGTCTCTGATGAATGTATCTTGCTCTTGCTCTGTAAACCTATCTCGTCCTTCCTCAATAAACTTTGTTTCTTGCTTGCCTTGCTCTTGGTGTGTCTGGTCATCCTTCTGCCAAGAACACACCAGGAACTCAGAAGGAGATTGCCAACCCGAGAGTCTCACGTGCTGACTTCCACACTACATATTGTGGTAGGCGGCTTTCTAAGATGACCCTGAGATGGAGCAGGGACCCCTCTTAGGGGCCACCTGGGCCCCCTCAAGTGCAGAAATAATAAGCACATAAAAAGATCCTCAACATCACTAATCATTAGGGAAATGCAAATCAAAACAGTAATGAGGTATCACCTCACTCCCATTAGAGTGGCTACTGTCAAACCAAACAACCCAGAAAATAAGGTGTTGGTGAGGACGTGGAGAAAATGGGAACCCTTGTGCACTGGTGGCGAGAATGTAAAAAGGTCAGCTGCTGTGAAAAACAATATAGTGGTTCCTCAAAAGACTAAAAATAAATTACTACATGATCCAGCAATTCCATTTGTGGGTCTGTACCCAAAAGCATTGAAAGCAGAGTCTTGAAGAGATATTTGTACATAGCAACATTATTCACAATGGGCAAATGGTGGAAGCAACCCAAATGTCCATCAGCGGATGAAAGGATAAGCAAAATGTCATGCGTAAGTACAGGGGAATATTATCCAACCCTAAAAGGGAAGGAACTTCTGACACATACTGCAACATGGATGAACCTTGAGGACATAGTGCTACATAAAATAAGCCAGTCGCAAAGGGAAAGACCGCGTGATTCCACTTCTATGAGGTACCTAGCGTAGTCAAAATCACAGAAAAGAGAATGGTGGTTGCCAAGGGCTGGGTGGTGGGGGCAATGGGGAGTTAGTGTTTAATGGGGACAGGGTTTCAGTTTTGTGAGATGAAAACAGTTGCAGAAACAGACAGTGGTGATAGTTGCACAGCGTTATGAAAGTGTTTAATACCACTGAGCTGTACACTTAAAAATGGTTAAGAAGGTAAATTTCATATGTATTTTAACCCCGCAAAAAGGGGCAAAAAAAGCAAAGAGATGTGGCAGGGGGAGGTCAGAGAGATTTGGAGCATCTTGTTGCATCTTCAAGCAGCTCATTTGAAGCATGAGAAGGACTCAGTGTGCTCTTGCTGGCTTTGATGGGGGAGCGGATAGACCCATCATGGAAGGAATGCAGTGGCCACTCCGAGATAAGAATGACACCCAGGCCACATCCAGCAAGAAAACGTGGACCTCAGTCCTAGCCCCATGGGAACAAATTCTGCCAACATCCTGTCTGAGCCTGGGAGTGAATTTTCCCCAGAGTCTCCAGATAAGAGCTCAGAGACGCTTTGACTTTGGCCTTGTGAGGCTCTGAGACAGGAACCCAGTCACACCGCTGCTCTTCTGGCCTCCAGGACTGAGAGATAATAAAGGGGAGTTGTTTCATGCTAAGTTCGCGGAAATTTGTCACTGCAGCAATAGAGAATGAATACAAGCTCTTTACCTACTAATTTTAGATATGTTGTAAAAATCTGTTCGAGTGTGTTATTTGTGCTTTTAAACTTTACCCTTAATTCTATTTAATTTTCCCAGTTTCATTATCAGAGGGTAAACTCGAGTTCCATTTTGGGGGTGTCCCTTGCAGTCACCCCCATGTACCCAATACTCACATGCATCTGAATCATCCTGAATCCTTGTTAAAACACAGATTCCTGGGCCCTGAGCCCAGAGTTTCTGATTCAGTAGGCCTGGAAGGGCCCAAGCTGTGCTCCAGGTCCGAGACCAGGCCACTGCTGCAAGGCCCCCCAGCCGTCAGAGCGACCTCCAGCCGCAGGTGCCGCCTTTCTCCAGGTGGAGGAAGCGGAACTCCACCCCCGGGGGTGTGACCTTGAAGCCCCGCCCCACGCACGAGACCTCCGTTCTCATTGGCTGGTAGTGAAGAGCGCCGTGCGACACAGTGCTCTCCGCTCCTCCTCCGAACGCCGGGGGCCGGGCGCTGCGCCTGCGCAGTGGGGTCGGGCGCTCGCGAGACAGGAGCTTCTGTGAGGGTCGCGTCCTGAGCGCCGGATGGCGAAACCCGGGGCGGAGTCGGAGCCCCTGCTGGGCCGGGCCCGCGGCGGCAGCGGCGACTGCCCCGCGGGGCTGACCACTTGCCGCAGCGTCCAGACCAGCTCTGGTGAGCGGCCCGGGCCCGGGACAGGGGAGTCTGAGAGGTTTGGAGCATCCGGGAACCGCGTCGTGCGTGGGCGTTCTGCGGTCCCCGCACCGCGCGTCGCGACCGGGCGCGCCCACACCGGCCGGGGTCCGAGCGGGGGCCGGAGAAGCCGCTTGTCTGAGGGCGAGTGGGCTGCGTCCGGAGGCCCCGGCCCGGGGTCGCTGCGGGGTCGGGGTCGCCGGGCGGAGAGTCCTGGGGCAGCCCCTGGGGCCCTTCCGCGTGCCGGGCCGGGCCCACACCCTGGAGGCAGCGCTTTGATTTTTCCCGTTTCTAACGGGGAAAGCTGAGGCTCAGAGAGAGGCGTTACTCTAGCCAAGGTCACACAGCCAGAGTGGCCGAGCTGGGATTCAACCCAGCCGGAAGCGACGTGCTTGTCCTTTCTGCAGCGCCGTTCCTGGTCCCACTTCCCGTGGGGCTGCTTCTAAATGCCTTGCGCCAGCCCCAGCGTCCTCTCCCCACCTCCCTCCTGCCCTTCCTGTTTACCTCCTGGCTGAAGATTGCTGAATCCTTCCCGGGAGGGTGCGGCCATCCATCCCTGGCTGACGTCTGGGGGATTAGGTGCTGGGTTAGAGGCAGGAGGGGCTCAGCTTCATTTTACAGATGAGGAAACTGAGGCCCAGAGAGGTCCCGAGACCTGCCCAAGGTCACAGCACTCTGTTCTGGTGCAGCTGCTGCTAGTACCACTCTTGGCGTTGGTGCCTGGGCCACTTCCCTCTCTAGACTCCTTTTTCCTCTTGTGACAGGAGGGGACAGGGTTGGAATCATGGTCCCCACCCACTGGTCTGTATCCTGAGCCCATCCATGTAATAATGGGGGCCTTTGGGAGGTCCCTGACAGGGTCTGATGAAAAAACTAGAGGCTGAGGTGGCCGCCCTGTCTGCCCTCCTCAGAGGCTGCCTGCAAGAAGTTCTGCAGTTGTCTCCTGGGACCAGTCAGGTATGAGGTCTGCAGGGACAAGGCTTTGCAGGTCCCTTGACAAGACATGTAGGACATCGCAGTGTTGAGGGGACACAGACTTTTGTGTCTGGAGGTTTGGGTTCGTTTCTGGGGCTGCCCCTTCCTGGCCGTGCGACCTTGGCAGGTTGCTTAACCTTTGTGAGTCTCAATAAAAGGGGGTGGTAATAGGGGCTGCCCAGAGGGGCCTTGTGAGGATGCAGAGAGATCCAGAGGTTGCCCTTAGCACAGGGCCCAGTGGGCCAGTGTGGGGTGCTGATGGCCGTCCCGGGTAGGAGTCCATTAATTATTGCAGGTCCTGGCCCTGGCAGAGCGGACGTCTGGCAAATGAGACCTGCTCTGTTGAGATAGGGGCCAAGGCTTGGCAGTGTGGTTGGCAAGAGGGGGCACTGGGGGGGGGCTCTTTGTCCCCACACTGTGGCCTTAGTGAGGGCTTCTGAGAATGTGGACAGGACACTCTGTGTTCTGACTCTTCTTGTCCAGGCTGCCCGGCTAGGCTCACACAGCACAGGAGCAATGGAGACTCAAAGGCTCATTCAGTCTGCGCCAGTGCCCGTGTGGGGCTCTAAGATGAGGGCCCTGTGCTCTGGGTTCACAAACCCTGCTGCTCCTGGATGCCCTGAGGACACCAGTGGACCCTGCAGCCGGGTCCTTTTGACTCAGCCCCACCTGATGAGGCCATGGCCAAAGGTTGAGGACAGTTGCTTTCTCTTGTTTCTGGGTTAGAAAACACCCTTTGGTTGTGAAAAAGTCAGAGGACAAAAGATTGCTGTACCATACAAGCTTTTAGACTCGTAGGAAACGTTTATGAAGTGCTTGCTTTGCAGAGCACTCTGGCTTCAGTAGCCCATTCAATCTATGTGTAACTCCTGTTGGGTAGGGTCTGTGAGGAACCAGGGCACAGGGAGGTTAAAGGACTTGCCCAGGGTCATAGAGGATGCTGGCCAAGGCCCCACACAGGTTGTGCAGGTGGAGCCTGGAGCAACAGGGGAGTGGGAGTTTAGCCCTGGGTGTTCGTGAGCAGAGGCTTGGGGCAGGGAGACCAGTCCAGGGCTGATGTGTGGGGTGCAGCATTGAGCCCCCGTTGTCCTCTGTGTTCTGAGGCAACATTCTGACCTGCTGTGCCCCAGTGGGGTGATGGCGTGTGGACAGGTGATTGCTACCCAGAGTGATGACCTCAGGGCAGGGTGAGCTGCCCCAGGGGAGTCCCTGGACCCACAAGTTGGAGGACGGTGCTCCTGGCAGAGGCAACAGCCTGGGCGGGGGCTTGGTGGCTTTGGATAGCGTGGCCTCGGCAGAGCCAGGTTTCGAATGAGTGGCATGGAGGGGTGAGGCGGAGAAGCAACAGGAGAGGAGGCGGGTAGGTGGACCTGGGGCCCTGCGGTGCCAGGCTGGGGCGGAGTGTGGGCCTGCATAGTGGGGACCTATGGAAAGCTGTGATGTGCTCCTGAGCATTTGTGACAAGATCCTCAGGCTGCTGCAGGGTGGGACACCGGGCGACATTGGGTGGCCAGACCTAGAATTTTACAAAGCAGTAACCAAAAAGCCAGATGTAAGGAACCATGAGTAGCTAGGCAGTTTCGGGGGTGCCCATCCCACTTTGCCTGTGATGGTCTCCCTGGGTGGTCGTGAGCCCCTCCTGCAGTTCTGGGGCCAGAGTGATGCCCGGGCTCTTGGCAGCCTGACTCTTCTGGTCTGAGATTCTGTCTCTCCCCAGGGAGTCCCCAACGTGGGGACTCTAGACCACCTGCCCTCCAGGCTCCCCTCAGGGCTGTTCATTTACTCATTGGATAAATCAGCTTTGAGCATCACTGTGTGCCCAAGCCCTGTGCTGTCATGGGCTCTGCAGATACAGCAAAGATACAGCCTGGCTGCTGTTCACAGCTTCCCAGGATGCTTTCAGGGGATCCCAGCAGTTACCCCTTTCAGAGCTTCCTGGGAAAACATTTAGAAGTCCTCGGGGTGAGCCTCCTGGTTGTACGTGTGGAGAAACTGAGGCCCAGGCAGAGGGAAGGTGCTTGTTCTGGGTGACACAGCAAGGCCATGGCAGATCCAGAATGGGGTCCAGCCTCTTGTCTCTCTCTCTCTGAGGTCACCCACATCTCTGATCAGTCCCTGGGCCCAGCTGCCTCTGTTTCGTGTCCCCCAGTACGAGCCCTGGGACAGGAGCAGCTGCCTCCCCAGGGATGGCGGGCAGTGTGGGCTGGCACCTCATCTCCAGGCCCTGACCTACGAGCTGCCCTGGGCTCCCGGGCCACAGGAAGTGGGACGTCAGCCTCCTGCCTGCTCTGCTGCTGCAGGCCTCAGCTCCCCAGGCTTCCCCTCTCCCTTTGTTGCATGGCAGCTTCCGCAGGGGGCACCCCAAGCCCACCTGCAGTGATGACCCAGTGTGCCAGCTTGCAGCTCCTGAGCAGGTGAGGGGCTCGTGAGTGGGCTGGGCTGCTGGGACCTGGCTTTTCCACTGCCTGACTTTTCCGAAAGGCCCCTCCTAGTCAGGAGCCAACTGCTATCCTCTCCCAGGCCTGCTGGGAGAGGTCGTGCCGTCACAACTCAAATCTTTGGTTGATGCAGGCGGGCAGCCACCCTTTGCCAAGGAGGGTACTGGCAGGGGCCTGGGGGGCTCGGATGCTCCTTGGGTGCTGACCCTGGTGTTGATTTGGGTGAGGTCACCTGATCCTTTGGGCCGTGATGTGCAGGGATGGGACCTTGGTGGTCTCAGTGTTGGATGAAGAGTCAGGGTGGTACCTTCTGGTTCTAGATGTCAGCTTTACATGTCAGTGTTAAATCCATGGTCTCCTTTGACAGAGGGCAGGCAGGACACTGGGTACAGCGTCCTGGCAAAGGCCGTGTGGGACTACGCAGAGCAGTGATGGCAGTCCGTCGTTACTGAGCATGCTCCACGAGCCAGGCCTGGCAGGGGGCTCCTGCACTCCCACCTTGCACCTCACGGCACTGTCTAGGGAGCTGAGCAGGGCAGCCATTCCACTCCCATTTGACAGAGGAGGAGATACCCGCAGTCTCCATGCCAGCACATGGGAGAGCTGGCCCTGAACCCCGAGTCTGGTCCGGGCCCCTGCTGAATGTGCCGCTTCTCATGGTGCCACCCGGTGCGTGTGCTCTCCATGCAGAGCTGCTTCCCCTCTGGGCCCGCCTGGTTCCCATGCACCTGATGCCGTGGCTCCTTACCTGGTTTGGACCCTGCCTGGGGCACGCACGGTGCTGCCAAGAAGGGGTCCCGTCTTCTGGACACACTGCAGGGCGCAAGGCAGCTCCTTACAAATGGAGCCTTGGAAGGAGCCGCAGCCAGCTTCTCTTCTCGGTCATGATTGTCCTGTAAGGGTGAGGCCACGTGATCCCGTTCAGTTGCCCATTGTGTCCTCTTGGCCTGCAGGTGCTGCGGCCAGGTGGGGCCTCTGCATTGACCAGGCTGTGGTCTTCATCGAAGACGCAATTAAGGTGGGTGGTGCCTGCACCCTATGGCTGGGTCTGGGTGATGGCTTCCTGCTGGCCGAGAGCCTCTCTGGCCCCACCATTCCGTGTTGTCCTGGGCCAAGGCCTCAGTTGCTGGACTTTGGTTAAGATAATGGTTAAGATAATGGTGATGGCTGGGCCTCTGGGCCCGGCTCTCCTGAGTCCCCCGAGGGACGTCTTCTGAGTCCTGGAACCATTTGCTTTATTGACTTACCACCTTCCAAAGCCTGTCATGAACCACCCCGTTCTAGGTCCTAGGTTGAGGGGCCATTCTGAAGATGACACAGTTGCCCTGGGGCTCAGAGGGTCGGCCTTACACGTAGAAGAGGGCCTTGCGGGCAGACAGAGGACTTGGCTATACCTTCAGCAAATGTTCCCTGAGTGTTTTTGCTCAGTGCACCTGCCGGCCCTGGATGTCTGCCCCTCAAGGAGTGCTCGGTTTGCTGGGTATACCTTGCAGCTTGTAATGGTATGAGCCTACTAGGTCATACCAGGTCATACTAGGATGGCCCTGCCATCCATAGCCCATCTCCCAACTCGGGCCTGTCTCGGTGGGAAGGGCATGCTGCCTGAGGCCGTGTGGTGAGGGGGCACGGGCAGGGCACACAGCGTGTGCAGCACCCAGGGGATGCTGCTCATGCTCCTCTGTGCAACCTTTCATTTCCAGTACCGCTCCATCAACCACCGCATGGACGCCTGCTCACTGTGGCTCTACCGACGGTATTACTCGAACCTGTGCCAATGGTGAGGATGTACCCAGGCTAGCTTGGTGGTGGGAGGCTGGCCTCACCTGTGCTGGGGACCACACCTGGCCTCGGGCTGGGCAGGCTCCCTTCCCCACGAGTGCAGAGGAGGCCACTAGCCCCCTCCTCCCTGGGAAGGGGCCCAGCCTGTAGCTAGAACGGCTCCTTTGGTGACGGGGGTTCCTTTCCAGAACACTTGGATCAGCCAAAGGCAATTGAGTTGTGACTAGATCAGTGATATTTGCAGTCATGAGAGTCCACAGCCCAAGGAGTGCCAGTTCCTGCCATTTGGACCGGTGGAGTCGGTCCTGCTCATCAGCCTCTTGGCCACGGAGGGCGATGATTCTTGCATTTTAACTAGTTTTTGCCCTCTTTCCAGGTCTTTGAACTTCACCATTTACTTGATCCTGTCTTTGGCTTTTATTGAGACCCCGTCTTCGCTCAGCAGAACGGCGGACGTGCGTTACCGCTCCCCGCCCTGGGAGCCTCCATGCGGCCTGACGGAGAGCGTGGAGGTGCTCTGCCTGCTGGTCTTCGTGGCCGACCTCTCTGTGAAGGTGAGGGCTGCCAGCCCAGGCTCCGAGGCCCTCCGCAGCGGCCCTGGCCCTCCTGCCCCGACCGTGCTTTCCTCATGTGTTTCTGGTGCTGCTGAGGTGGCTGCCAGCTTTCCTGACTGCACCGCGACCCGCTGAGCGAAGGCCTGGCTTTCCTGGGCGAGTCTGGGCCCTGAAGCAGAGGCTGCGCCGGCTCCTCTCCCTCTCCAGAAGTGCAGGCTGTGCAGCGGGGGTGGTGCAGCCTAGCAGGGTCCCAGGTCTGGCAGTGCCACTGTGAGGAGAGGTCCGAACAAGTGAGGACCGGGTCGTCTCTTCACGGCTCACCCTGCCACCCCCAAGGGAGGAGGAGAGGACCCGGGTGGGGCAGAAAGGGGTCTCTTGCCCACACAGCAGCTCCTGCATGTCCGACTGGATTCCGTCTGTGCCCACGTCCTTCTGGAAGCTGGAGGTGGGCCCTCCCTTGTTCATTTAAGCTTCTGAGCCTTGCCAGAGCCTTAGTGACTTTCCAGTGAGGCTCAGGGTGCTGGGTCTGGTGTGGGCCACACATTCTGTTGCCCCTGATTCCAGCTCTGTGGTCCCAGGGCCATGACGTCCACATCCACGGCGTTAGGTTGTGCCCCAGGCTGCTGCCTTCCACAGGGTCAGCCCTGCTGCTCCTCGGCTTGGCCTGTGGGCTTGCATGGCCTTCCGGTCATGGTCACGTGGTGGCTTTTTCTAGCGCTGCCCGGCAGTCCCCTGTGGGACGGGTGGCTTGTGTGCTGACTAAGGGGTGTGGCTGGACCCTGGTGTGTGTGATTGCAGGCCACAGGCAGTTTCTTGTTTCTTCATTTTTAGCCTATCATGTGATTAGCAGGTTTGGGGGGTTTTAAACTGGAACTGAAACTGATGAGAGGCTGTCATTAGCATTTTTTGAATGATTGGCACTTTTGGGAAGTCTCAGGTGAGAGAGCACGTCTGCAAGCTGTGACCTCTGGAGGCAGGAAACCCATTACAAAACTGTTACCAGTTTTTGAGGAAGCTGAGGTCAGAGAGGTTAGGTGCTGTGCCTAAGGGTGGACAGCGAGTCGCTGGTCACTGAGACGGGAGCTCTGGGCCCCAATCCCTGCTCAGCTCCCGCTTCTCCGTGTCATCACATGGACGAAGCTCTGTGTGCTCTGTGCGCCCTGATCCCTGCTGGTCCGCACTGAGCCCCTCCGACTGGCTGCAGGGCAAGCGTCTGTGTGACTGCTTGCTGGCTCACCCCCGTCTCTCTTGCAGGGCTACCTGTTTGGGTGGACTCATTTCCAGAAGAACCTCTGGCTGCTGGGCTACCTTGGGGTGCTGGTTGTGTCCCTGATAGACTGGACCGTGTCTGTGAGTCTCCTTTGTCGGGAGGTAGGTGGTAAGGAAGGGAGCCCTGCGAGGGTGTGGGTGTGAGGTATAGCTGCCCAGGTGAGCAGTGGGACGGGGGTCCACGGCCTGCAACTGTCTTATACACTCGTCTGGCACTGCCTACTTTCTGTGGCACTTAAGTCCCCCATTGGCCTGGGAGCCTTGTCCCTACCTTGCAGGTGCAGACGCTGAGGCCTAGAGAAGGCCTGAGGCTCCCTTGGTGAGGGGAGGATCTGGGAACAAGTCCCTGGACCCCAATTCTCGGCTCTGCACTTTTCAGCCGAATTCCTCAACTGGCTGAGTCCCCCATGAAGGTGCCACTCAGGGCCTCACCGTGCCCAATAGTTGCATGCCCAAAGCTCTGTGAGGCCTGGCAGTGAGAAAACCCACTCCCTGCCACCCGCGAGCCTCTCCACTGCAGAATCTTGTTTCCCCTCAGAGCACCAGAAGCACCTCCCCGTGCTTTGGTGGGACGGAGCTGGGCAAGGCTGGTGTGCAGTCAGCAGTCCCCATCGGGGTCTGTCAGGGAAGCAGAAACCCCCCAGCTGCTTTGGTAAAGAGAATTGAACATCAGGGACAGAGATGTTAAGTAACCAAAAAAAGTGAACTGGGAACCCAGCGGGACACAGCAGAACAGCAGGAAGCAGCTCCTACCCTGGGCTGGGGGAATGCAGGGAAGAGGTTGGGTTATTAGCACCAGGGCGCTCGGTGGGGCCCATAGAGCTGGAACCCTGCCCTCTGTCTTCTGGGAAGGGGTGCTGCCCCATGGGTGCTGGGGCCTTCCAGAGGCTTGGTGACGTTGGTTCCAGGAGTGCTGACCAGGGAGGCTGGAAGTTCTGGGTGCAGCCAGTAGGAATAGCCCGTGGTAGGGAGGGAGTGAGCCCTATCCCCACCTCCTGCCTTGAAGCCTCCCCCAAGGCCCCTGCTGGTAGCACCTAACAGCTGCTGCAGGGCAGAGAAGTGGTGGGGTCGCAGCCCCGGCAGCACGGCAGAGCCGAAGGGTGGGTGGAAGGCTCAGCTCCTTGGTCTCCACAGCCTCCTCCCACGTCCATGCATGAAAGCTTCCCACCTGCTAAGATGCGGCCCTCCTCCCTGCCAAGGAGGGGCTCCCATGCCCTCCCCAGAAAGGGGAGAGGGGCTGCCCAGCAGCTGCCATTTCTTAGTCACGGGCATGGTATCTGTCCCGTTGGCCCCTTGGATGTTCTGTAACTTACAGGCTAAATTGTAAACTACCACTGGGAATCCTTATGTGAAATTAGGAGGGGCAAGGAGGGAGGACAGAGATTGATTAGTGAGCACAAACACGTGCCTACGTAATCAGCAAGGGAGAAAACATGCACAGCTAGCAGACAGGGCTGGTTTTGCTCTGGCTCTGGGCCTTACTGCTATTCCTAATCCTTTCTGCCACCCACTCCACGGTCCCGTTGCCTCATCTACTTCCCCAGCTGGTCTGGGTTCTTCACCCTCATTCCCGAGGGACCGAGTCCTTGGTGGTCTTGCTTTTTTTTGATGGCCGGAGTTCTTTGCTAATTTTTCCTGTTGGATGTGGGAGTATTAAGACATGCCCCAGAAGACCCCTGACCTGCCCTCTGTTTTGCTCTCGGGGGCAGCATCTGTCGTTGGAAATTGGAATCCTTCACTGCCCCCCCCAGCACATCAGCCCCCCTCCATGAACAAGTTACGGTCCAACCCAGTGGGTCTAACGTGTGTCCCTGCTGGAAGCATCCCCCCTCGGGATCAGATGCTTCTAGACCAGGGGAGCCCAGAAAGGTGGGAGTGGGAAGTGGAGATGCTGCCACTCGCATCTCCTCACCCTGGGTCCCAGTGAGTCCTGGCTGGGGGAGGAGCAGCCCTGCCAAGTGGCCAGGGGTTCAGAGCCTGTGCCGTGCTCTGTAGCCTACAGCTGGCAGTGTCGCTGAGTCTCGCTAGGGCTCTTCCACCGGTCCTGCAGGCCGGCTGCTGTCGGGGAGTGCTGGGGCTGCGCTGTAAGATGGATTCTTTGACCTGAAGCAGCGTTTGCAGGGCTGTGAGATGGTGGCTGATTCCCCACCAAGTTCATCCAAAGCGTGATGGGTGCCAGGATGGACAGGAACCCAGAGCGCAATGCTGGGGGAGGCAGTGCTGCCGCTTTATGCCGAGATAGCAGTGGGGTGACAGCCAGCAGGCCAAGGGCTGTGGCTGGTAGGCCTGGGGTGTGCTGGAGTGGCTGGGGGGGCCTGCTCCCCTGGGCCCTGCAGGCCACAGTCAGAGCCTGGCAGCCATCGGAGGGTTTTGGTTTTGCACGGGGAGCTGACAGTGCGAGACTGGAGCTGAGAGCTTGGATTTGAGAGTGATCGTGGGAGGAGTCCAAAGCATATACGTGACACTTAAAGTCACAAGGATGGATGAGCTTGAATCAAGGGTGTAAGGCCAGAGGGAGGAGATGAGGGGTGCAGGCAGTTGGCTGGGGGGTGCTGGCTGTAGGCTCAGGGAACCTGGGGGCAGCCTGTCTGGTGTTGAGAGCACGAGGCAGGGCCAGAAGGTGTTTGTGGGTTTAGTGACCTGGAAGTTACTGCGGGTGGGTCCCGGTGCCTGGGAGAGGAGGATGGATTGGGACAGGAGCAGGGCAGTGTGGAGCGGGTGAAGCGGGGGTTTGGTGTGAGTTGAAGGTGTGGTCACGGTGGGGGAGTGGGGAGGTGACAGCCAACCCTTGAGAGGGCTGGGCGGCTTCCCAGAACGGCAGGTGGTGGGCTGTACAGGGGTCCTCAAGGGAAGGGGGGAAAGAGGGGATGTGTGCGTGTGTGTGGGGGTGGGGGGCTCCTGGGGACAGTGTCTGTCTCTGGGAGGGGAGGAAGGAGGGGAGTGGTTGAGGAGGGAGGAGGCAGGGATGGTCCCCTGAGAGGTGGACAGCAGCTTAATGGGGGCGTGGGGGTGGTTGGGTACTTCGAGAGCGGGTGGCAAGGGCTGGAAGGAGGCATGCCAGCCACCACCCTTTCTGGCTGTGCCCTGGGTGGGCAGTGCGGGGACAGGCTCTGACATGGACTGGGACAGAAATGCTGGGTGGGGGAGCCTGACCACAGTGTCCAGGAGTCAGGAGACACAGAGGTCGGCAACAAGGAGGGAGAGTGGGGGCATGTGGCCCAGGAAGGGCCTCAAAGCTGGTTCTGGAGCCCAGGCCCCCGACTCTGAGCCCGGGGCTCGCAGGGTGGCCCCCAGGGCACTGTGGTCTCTGGTCCGTTTGCCCCCATGGTGGCAGGTGTGGGGTGGGACTTGGGACGCAGGCTGGTTCTCAGTCGCCCATGTCTCTTGCAGCCCCTGCGTGTCCGCCGGCTCCTGCGCCCCTTCTTCCTGCTGCAGAACTCCTCCATGATGAAGAAGACCTTGAAGTGCATCAGGTGGTCGCTGCCGCAGATGGCCAGGTGGGCTGTTGAGGCCTGCGGGGTGGGCCATGCGGTGCGGGGCTCCTCCGCAGCTGTGCTCAGACCCGGAGGGGGTCTGAGAGGCCCCCTGGATGCTCGCCAGCCCTGGCTCCCTCCGGGCTGGTGGGGGAGCTGGTGGGTGGGCGTCCTGGGGTCTCTGGTTCCAGTTCAAAGGTTGGGAGCCCTGTGAATAGCCCCCGCAATGGGTCTGCTCGTCCTTTCTTGTCTCCCCATGACCGCCCCCTCCCCTCTGCTGCCTCCTTCCACGCCACTTGGTGTTGGCGTGCCCTCAGCGTCGGCTTCACAAGGCCGAGCTGCTCCCGACGTGGTTGCTGCACCACCAGAGGTGTGGGGCTCTCGCCTGCATTCCAGGCCCAGCCTCTGTCCAGCCTCCAGCCTCCCCTGCTGCCCGGAACCCCCTCCCCTCTGTCCTTGCCAGTGGCAGTGCCGCCGCGTCCCCTGCGGCTCCGGTGCCTGACCGCCTCACCATCCAGCCCAGATGGGTGGAAGCGGCCTCTCTGCTCTGAGGGTCCCTGGTCTTTCATGCTGCTGCTTCTGGGCCCCCAGGGTTGCTTTCTCCCTGCCAAAGAAAGGGAGTTCTGCCAGGCAGGACCAGGCCTGTCCTAGACCCCATGGCTGAGCACGGGGCAGGTGCTTGGGGGAGAGCTGCTGCCTGGCTCTGCCGTGAGTGCTCCCCTCCTGAGCCCTGCCCATCCCACTCGGGCTGGGGCCCGCACTCTGTCCCGTGCTGAGTGCCCGTGTCCTCCCCCAGCGTTGGGCTGCTGCTGGCCATTCACCTATGTTTCTTCACCATGTTCGGGATGCTGCTGTTCGCTGGGGAGAAGGTGAGGTGCCTGGCGGGCTGGGCGATGGGATGGACAGAGGGGCTGGGCTGGCGTCATCTGCGCTCACTCACTTAATCCAGTGCAAACTCTGTGCACCAGTTCTTGGGCCAGGTTGGCAGAGATCGAGGACCAGGTTATGCCACCTGCCTGAGACACCCCTGCCCCGCTCCCCATCTCCCTGTCCCCCTTCCAGCCTCCCTGCTCCTCCCACCCGAACTTCGTTCCTTCCTCTCCCTCCCTCTCACGCTCCCTTCCCCTTGCCCCTCCCTCCCCCTCCCTGTGTCCCTCCTTGCCCCTCCCTGCTAGGTGTTTCACTGAGAGTGATTCTGCTGGTTCGTCCTCCGGCCCCTGTCACGCCTGCTGACACCTGGTCTTCCCTGCACCCCTCCTGGACTGTGGCTCCCAGACGGCACTGGCTTACTGGTGTGGCCCCACCCTTGCACCCTCTCCCTGTTCTTGTCTCCACATCCTCTTCTCCAGCCGCCTTGGCACCTGCCTTGCTGCCCCCCAACCCCAACCTGCGATGCCATGTGTCTGTCCTGTCCTGGCCGGGGCCACTGTCCTCCTCAGTGTTGGGCCTGGTGCTTCTCTCCTGCTTTGTTCTGGGAATGTGGGTGGTGCTTGGCCAGGGCTGGTCTTCACGAGTTTGTGGCAGTATTTGGGGTTGAGGCTGTGCCACCCAGGAAGGGAGGACTGAAGACCGCGCCTTCTAACTCTGGGTGGCAGCAGTCAGCCCCGAGGGGCCGCAGCCCCACTGTGTGAGCACGCGTATCTGTGTCTGTATGTCTGTAGGTGTGTGTGTCTTTGTGTGTGTCTTTGTGTATCTGTGTGTGTGTCTGTATCCAAGCATGTGCGTGTCTGGGTGGCGGGGGTGGCTGGGCGGCTGCAGGGGGACTAGCTGATGGAATCTCAGAGATGGCCACGGTCACTGCTGTTTCTCAGAGCCCAGGACGGGTGGCCAGAGTTGGCGTTGGGGCTGGAGGTGGTGACAGCCTTGGCCTCAAGACTGGGCCTGTGGGCCTCCGTCCCAGAAATGCTGTGTCCTGAGGTGCCTGGCAGGGTTGGCTTCTCCTGCAGGCTTGGGTTTCTGCCCCAGGAGGGGGAACTGGGCTGAGCAAGGTGGGTGTTGTGTAATTGTGGGGGATACAGCTGCACACTGTGGTCTTACCAGGAGTCCAGTTCTCTGCCCAAGGGTCCAGTTCTCTGCAGCTCAGAGGAGCCTGTGGTGGTGGCTGGCCTGTCCTGGGTTCCTTGACCTCAGCCATTGTGCCTCCTTGTCAGCCTGGCCTGGGGTGGGAGCTGGGCCTTGCCCCTGGGTGCCCCTGTTCAGCATCCCCTGGCTTCTGCTGGCTGAGGGAGCCCCTGACCTTGTAACCCCTGTGTCCGCTACCCCTGTAGTGGTTAGCTAACCTGTCCTCAGGGCCCCTGACTGGGCAGACCAGGGGGCAGTGCCATTTCATATATGAGGACTCAAGAGGCCATGGTGTTGGCGATGTGTCCTTGGGTCCTGAGCAGGAAGGGTGGCCTGTGCAGCAAAGAGTGGTCATCGTGGGTGGCTCCTGGCAGGGGCCTGCTTGCAGAGTTGGCCCTTGGCCGACAGCTGGGAACTTGTCTTTGAAACGATCCCCAAGTGACAAGATTGTTTTGTGTGTTTGCGAGGTGAATCCTGTACACCTGCCCCTGTGGTTTGTACAGCCATTCTAGCTTACAGGGGTCACCCATCCTGCTGGGAGTCTGCAGGCTTGGTGGCAGAGGGTGCCTACGTGCCTAGACCTTAGGGAAAGCCCTGGGCTTAGAGTCTTGAGCGGAGCTACCACGTGCTTGCTGTGTTTTGACGCTGGGACCCCTCCCTGGAGGGAGAGAGGGTAGGCAGCGGGCGCACACGCTCCTTGCTGATAAGCCCAGCACAAGGCCTCTGAGTCCCATGAGTGGCCATTGGCCCCTGATGCGCAGCCTGTAGAACGGGTGAGGGCTCCCCTGGGGGCATTCATGACCCAGGTTCCAGCTCTTGCTCCCTATGTGGCAGCCTGCTCAGGAGTCTTGGCTGTGCTGAATGTGGGCTCTGGTTGCCAGGCTGTGACACTGTGAGCTAGGCTTGCTGAGGGCTTTTCACTGTGCTTCTGAGCAGGCCTGCTCTGATGGCCAGTGTCTCTGTGGGTGTGTGGCCTCCCTGGACGCCCGTTTTTGTGCCCAGAGACTCTGAGTTTGGCCGTGTGCTCAGAGCCTGCTGAGAGAAGATGGGAAGAGGCAGGCACCAGGCAGCTGGGTGGTTTCCAGGTCGTTGGGGCCAGGGCCTGGAGCTCTGCCGCCTGTGGCCTCGGCCCGTGGGGCGGGGCCCAGTGGCTTCTAGAGCTACCGCTTCTGCTCTGAGCAGGACGACGGGCAGAACAGGGAGAGGATGACCTACTTCCGGAACCTGCCAGATGCTCTGACTTCGCTCCTGGTGCTGCTGACCACCGCTAACAACCCTGACGGTGCGTGTGGGGCGCGGCGCGTCGGGGGAGGGCACGTGGGGGGAGGGTTCCAGGCCTCGGTGCCCCTGGGAGTTCTTGCCTGTGTCTCGCAGGCGGGGGTGGAGGGTGGCGCTCTCCTTGCCTTCCCTGTTCTGTCTCCGCCTCACTTTATTCTTTTTCAGCGCCCTTTTCCTCGTTCCTCTTCTCTTTCCCGCTCGCTTCCTTTTTCTTTCCATTTTGTGCCTTTGCTCACTCTTCGTTTTTCTTCTCTTGGTCTCTTCCTTCCCTCGTCTCCTCACTCCTCTGAGCAGCTGTGAGTGATGGGTGTTCCTTCTGCAGTGTCATGTGGTGGCCAGTGGGCTTCCTCTGGGGGCCGCCCAGGCCCAGCCGTGGGGCGCCACTTGGCAGCGTTGCACATGAGAGGCCCTGCGGTCTGGGCTGGCTGGGGCACTTGCTGTGTCATGGTGCTGACGAGTCTGCGGCTGCGAAGGTGTGGGTGTGGCCAGGTTGGGGAGGCCGTGGTCAGGCTGGGCTGTGACCAGGCCACCCTGGCTGGGGCCTTTCCTGGTGGGCTCAGGGGTGGTGACTGGCCGTAGAGACCTTCTCAGGAGGCAGCCAGGGAGCTTCTTCTCCCAGGGAGCGCTGTGCTGCTGGACATGGGTCCTGTGAGTCGTGGCAAGTCCCTGTAGGCAGAGCTGAACTGTCTGCGGGGCGTGTCACAGGGAGGCCGACTGTACCTCTGCGTAGGGACAATCGTCCTTGATAAGGAGTCCCCATTCCCAGGGCGTGCAAGCAGAGGCATGAGGGTTGGAATTTGGACGAGAAGGCCTTCGCGCTCACTGTGCAGGGCCTGCCTCGCTGTTGAGGGACGGATGGTCGGGGCGGGATGTACTAAGGTTGTCAGTGCGATTGCAGCTTCTTGGGTGTCTTCTTTCTCTCAGTGATGATTCCTGCGTATTCCAGGAACCGGGCCTACGCCATCTTCTTCATAGTCTTCACCTTTATAGGTGAGTGCGGGTGCGTCTGTGTGGGCCACTCGGCCAGGAGTCTTCCCTGGTGACGGGGTCCTGCGTGCTCAGTGCGGGTGTGCCCTTCCCCCCACCCCGTGGCTTCACCTCTGCGTTCCCTGACCCTGTGGCTTGACCTCAGTGTTCTCCACCCTGTGGCTTCACCTTGGTGACCCCCGACCCCATAGGTTCACTTCAGTGTCCCCTACCTCATAGCTTCCCCTTGGCGTCCCCCACCCTGTAGCGGGGTGGTCTCCTCTGACCGTGTCTCTTTCCTCTGGAAGGAAGCTTGTTTTTGATGAACTTGCTGACGGCCATCATCTACAGTCAGTTCCGCGGCTACCTGATGGTGAGCGAGCCGCCACCCTGCTGGGCTGTGCCCAGAGCTGCCCCTGGAGGGCCAGCAGGGCATGGCTTGAACTGACCAGAGGGGAGTGATCCCTCAACCTCGCTGACCAGGCTCCCTGTGGGGTGGGAGGATGGACAGGGTCACTCCCTCTCGTGGAGGAGCCGGAGATAATAAGCATGTTGTTCCGCAGCCACCCAGGGTCCCCTTCCTGTGCCCCGCCCCTGTAGAGGGAAGTTGCCAGGATTGTGGCTTCCAGTGCTGCTGGCGCCCACCCTCCTGTGAGGAGCTGAGGCCCCCAAATACACAGAGAAGAAACACGTTCTTTGGTGAACGCACAGCGAGCTGCTGTCGGGCACCAATCCTGGCTGGGCCTGGGTCCGGCTTCTTCCTGCCTGGACTGTGCCTTGGAGTCTCTGTGACCATTCCTGCTGCTGCCCCGGCTGTGGGTGGGCTGGGTGGCCTTGGAGGCTGTCCAGGTCCCCGCTTTGTCTACTCCCCAGGGGAGGATGTGTGGCCAGGAGAGGGCCGGGCCAGGCCACTCAGAGGCATTCTCCTTGCAGCAATCTCTCCAGACCTCGCTGTTTCGCAGGCGGCTCGGGACCCGGGCTGCCTACGAAGTCCTGTCCTCCATGTCTGGGGAGGGAGAAGCCTCCCCTCAGGGGTGAGTGCCAGGGCCCTGGGACCCTCTCCTCCCCGAGGAAGTGGGTGCCGTTGCTACTTTGGGAGTGGGAATGGGGTGTTCTTGGGGACTTCCCAGGCACTGACCGCACCTTGCTCCCTGCTGGCTGGCGCTGGGCTCAATCCTCCGTTTAGATCACGGCACCTGCATGTCCCGGTGCTCTGTGGTTCCCATGGCTCTTGCCCTGAACCCATGATTTGTCTTCGGAATTCCCCCTGGAGGCCTCGGGCTGGTGAAGGGCTGAGCCGCTCTGGCCGCTCTCCTCTCCCGCCTCTGCGCTCCCTCACCTCTGAGCTGGTACCTCGGCGTCGGAACCAGAGGCGCTCGGATCAGTTGTCCACTCTGCTGAACTGTCTGGAAATGAGGGCAGAGAGCTTGAGAATGTCACCGTGGAAGGTTCTGATCCTGACTGCCGGGTGGCAGTGGAGTCTCTGTGTGCCCCTCCCCAAAGGGGCACAGCAGGGTGTCCCTTGCAAGCCCATGGTAGACGCCCTTAGCAGAGGTTCATGTCATGGCCCAGGGCTGCAGAGTGGATTCATGGTGAGGCTCAGGCCAGACACCAGGACCCACCCAGGCCTGGATTCCGAGGGAGCTGTGCTCACTGAGGTGAGGGTTTTTTCCTCCACAGAGTTGGGGTGAAGCCCCAGAACTTACTACATGTGCTTCAGAAAGTGCAGCTGAGCAGCTTCCACAAGCAGGCCCTCACAGAGGTAGCTGCTTCCCTTGCCCCCGCCCCCACCTGCTCTGGGCTCCGCCCGGGAGGTCACATGGGCCAGCAGCCCCTTTTCAGGACTGGGGATGTGGTTTCGGATCACCCCCAGTGTTCACAGCCCTGTTGGGGTGGGGCTGGGCGGCTCACCTTCTCTGGGCCATGTCATTTCCCGCTGGCCCCGGCCAATTGCACTTCCCGCCTCTGCAGAAGGTGCGCTCCTACGGAGACGTCCCCCTGTCAGCCAGCGAGTTTCAGAGACTCTTCAACGAGCTTGACAAAAGTGGGGTTAAAGAGGTAGGTGGGGGCCGCTGGGGCTGGCCTGGGTTGTCTGCCCAGAGTGGGGCCACGCCGGGTGAGTGAGGGCTCTGCAGTTTCCGCTGTCGTCGATCACCCAGGGAACTCAGTGAGGGGCGCCAGCACTCACCTGCCCAGGGATTATGGCTCCTAGTACAGCAAGTGGGAATGGAGATCCGTTTGCCTCTTGGAAACTGGGGAGATTTTGTTGACCTGATGAAATTCATGAGACCCCAGGAACAGGCCTGAGCCCACCCTGATGCAAGGAACCTTCTAGATGGTTTTCTCCATTTCCATGACAAACTTTCCTCTTCCTGTGTGTCCTGCCCCAGAGGTCTGGACGCTGGTCCTCTCCAAGGTCTTTGTCTTTTGTCCTTGACACTGATTTGCATAATCACCAGGTGGGCCTTGGCACTGTCCTAGAGGCCTGGAGTGGCTTCTAGGGGGTGGGCAGAGATGTTGGGAAACAGCTGGTTGTTCACAGGCAGTTTGTGGGGGCAGTGGAGGGGCTGCCCTTCCAGCTGCCCAGCCTTGAGAGAACCGAGCTGGACTTGGAATGGGCGTGGGGGTGAAGGGGCACAGCCACACCTTTGTGCCGGCCGCTCCTGCCAGTATTGTGCCACCGGCGTGACTCGTCTGCTCAGGCCATGGTGATGAAGCTCCACAGACCGGGAGCAAGCGGTGGTGCTTGAACAGCAGACGTTTACTGTCTTGAGGCTGGAAGCCCGGGATGAAGGTGTCGCAGGGCTGATTCCTTCTGAGGCCTCTCTCCTTGGTTTGCAGATGGCCGCCTTCTCCCTGTATCCTCACGTGGTCTTCCCTCTGTGTGTGTTTGTGTCCTAACGTCCTGTTTCTGTAAGGACCGCAGTCAGACTGGATTAGCGCCCACCTTAGTGACCCCATTTTAACCTAATTGTTGAAAGGCTCTGTCTCCAAGTACAGTCCCATGCTGAGGTCCCGGGTTAGGGCTTCAATGTAAGAATTTTGCGGGGGATGAGATTCAGCC
Source organism: Indri indri (assembly GCA_004363605.1). NCBI lineage: Eukaryota > Metazoa > Chordata > Mammalia > Primates > Indriidae > Indri > Indri indri. The sequence goes on from RJWJ010004411.1 coordinate 49,309, forward strand.
CATACAGCTGTCAGCTGCTGCAGGATTTGTTGTTGGCCTTTGGCCTGAGGCCCCTGTCAAAGGTGGTTTTCTTATAAACGTGTTTTCTGAAGGTCTTTCCAGACTGTCTGGAGCCAGGCCCTGCGGCAGCCTGAGCCTTGGGTGCCATGGGCTTGTCCTGTCCTCATTTGGGGCATCCCTTTTAGAGCAGCGCTCCTCAGAGTGTGGCACCCCACATTCCCCTGGGGGCCCGGGAGCCAGTCATAGTGACATATCAGCAGGTGACACTGTGTATTCATGCCACCAGACCTCTGTATGGGATAAGGCTGGGCAGTGGGGTCTCAAAGTTGGCTTGAAGACGATACTAAGAGCATGCTCTTGGGTGTAGATTTTGCAGAAACTGTGGAAATGGTCCTCAAATGACAGGAAATTAGGAGGCACCGTTTAGATAATGGCTCTTGTCCTAGGGCCAGAGGTTTGCTGGGCTCCGGAGGCAACTCTTAGCAGCTGTTGTGGACCAGGTTTGCTGTGATGCTGTGATGCTGTGACGGACCTGGGTGGGGAGAAGTTGGATATCATAAAGGGTTCTGGAAAGGCGGTTTTTGCTCCTCAGGGTTTTGCTTATTTGTGTCCTCTGGGCCACGTGGGCTCTTCCTGGGAAGTTGCCTGCTGACCTGTAGGAAGCTGCTGAGTCCTGGTTATTCAAACTCGTCTTTCCCCCTCTCTCCCAGTGTTAGGATTTGAGATCGTCCTACGAGATTGCTTTGGTCCTGGGCCCGAGGAGTGGGCTCATGCCAGGCACAGGGTTGGGTAAGGCCCAAGACACAAGCCACATCCCTGCTCTGGCCGTGCCTTTTCCAGCCTGGCCGTTTCCTCTGAAGCCTGCGGAATGCTGTCTCTTACCATGGTGCCCTGGGGTCTACGGTCCAGAACTGGGGTTTGAAATGGGACCTTGGGTTGCAGAGGTTTTGGGAGCTATGATATCCTTGCCCTGGTTTTATGACACCCTCTTCCCCGAAAATGCTGACCTCAGTGGGAGGCAGTACATTTATGCCTTGTTATCCATGGGGGACTGGTTCCAGGACTCCCCGCAGATACCCAAATCCTTGGGTGCTCAAGTCCCTGATATACGATGGCATCATATTTGCATATAACCTACACACAACTTCTCATATGCTTTAAATCTTCTCTAGGTTATAATGTAAATGTTGCATAAATAGTTACTATACTGTATTGTTTAGGGAATACTGACGGGAATACAAAGGTCTGTCTGTGTTCGGTAGATGCTTTTTTGCCCTGAATGTTCTTGATCTGCAGTGGGTTGAATCCGTGGATGTGGAACCCATGGACAGGAAGGGCCGACGGGATTTCATTTTGAAAGGCAGATGCTTTCAGGATTGCTGATATTTGAGGCAGGCCGTGGTTTGGGGATTGCTCCTCCAGGGAGGTGCTCTCTGGGCAGGCTGAGGTCACGGGTGCTCGAGCCTGTTAGGGAGCCTCCTGTGTGGTCATCGCCTCCTAGCAGCCTCTGCCAGCTTCTGCAAGCCGTGTCTTCTTTTTATGAGCAGTTTTTTGGGTTAAAAATGGAGTATTCATTATAGATAATAGAGCGAAATGGAAAAAGCCACCATCGTGTCCCCCTACCCTGAAACAACACAACACACTATAATCATATCAAGGTTTCTTTCTTAATTACACGGGTGACGTGCATACATTCTTCTTGTAACAATTTAAACATAATGGCTGATGCTGGAATCTCTCTGGCCAAGGCAGCAGTCTGGGCCATTCAGGAGATAGGAGGCACCCGGTGGGTCAGACAGAGAAAGCGTGTGTGAGGAAGTGGCAGTGATGATAAAAGAGTAGCTGTGAGATACACGGAATCTCTTTGGTGCCCAGGGCCGAGGGCGAGTGCTTTGGAAGGGGACCCGCCCGAAGGCTGGATTCAGACCTTTTCAGAGAAGGTGTGATTCAGCCTGCAGGAGGATAGGGACGTTTGCTCTTCTATCTGGGCTGGAGTTGGTCTCTGGTCACTGGGCAAGCAGGAAGCAACCCTCCCGGGTGTGGCAGGCCAGGCCAGCAGCAGGCGGTGGCACAGGCTGGGAGGGGGCCTTGGTGTGGGCAGGTGGCCTTTGGGCACTGGTTTTCAGTGGAGGATTGTGGAGGTTGGGAAAGTTACCAGCAGGTCAAGCTGTGGCTGTAGGTCACCAGGGGACCGCGTGTCTGGGTGGGACAGGGTGCCAGCAGATGTCCTCACGCCATACCCTGACCCACCACGTAGCACCTGGAAGCTGCAGGAGAGCCTCGCCCTCCTGCCCCGTCCTTCTAGCGCCCTCTCATAGGCGAGAGGTGCTGAAAGGGACCCCGCCCATTGTGGCGGGGCGGGTATCGAGGGCGAATTGGGAACCCATAATTGGCACGACCAGTTTGGGTCCTGCTCCACGATAGTCACGCCCCTCAGTTCTGTATTTTGGTATTTTCCTTCTAGACTTTCCGCACGTGGTTACAGGCACGTATATGTATCTGAGGAATCATTTATTTTGTTTTTCTTTGATGTGTAGACGAAGCGTCCTGATTTTCACTCTGCACCTTGCTTTTTCACTCAGCAGTGTCTCACAGAGATCTCCATTGTCAGAGCTATTCTCTCTGCCTGTCTGGTACAGTAGCCACTTGTCACAGTAGTTGTCTGTCACTCGAAGTGTGGCGATTGCCCCTGAAGAACTGAGTGTCAAATGTTACTGTATTGAAATTTGCAATAAGCAGCCACACGTGGCCCGTGGCTGCTGTGTGGGACAGCAGGCACAGTGCTGTGTCACAGTGCATTCACTGAGGAGTATTTAGGCCATTTCCATTGTCTGCTGCAGTCACCATCCTGTGACTCTGTCCTCATGCACAAAGGAGGGTCTCCAGGGCGGGTTTCGAGCTGAGGAAGTGCCGGTCTCGCGAGCGTGTTCACGTGCGCAGCCATTGCCAGCGTGACCCCACTGCTTTCCTGCCCCGCCTGCTCGCAGCGCACGAGGGAGTTTGCTCTGTGCTACGTTTTCATGGCTCGCAGCACACCATTTGCCTGTATTTTTTCACACAGCGTTTTTCATGGGTGAACAGTTTGCGTACGTTTAAGATGGCTGCATCATATCACAGTGTGGTTTACTTATGCTCAGTGCACCTTCCAGTTATTTCTGCCTCTTTCCTGATGTTATAGAGACCACTGTCAGGAACAGCTTTGTGTACAAAACTATTCCTATTTGGGATTATTTCCTTAGGCTGGATAGACTATGATAGGAGATAAAGTAGGGAAACGTCGAATCCCAGGGTAAGAGGGCACGGGCGTTTTGGGGCTGGAACGTGTTTCTGAGCATGTGTGTTCCCTGCCCAGCACCCGCCGAGGCCCGAGTACCAGTCTCCGTTTCTGCAGAGCGCCCAGTTCCTCTTCGGCCACTACTACTTTGACTACCTGGGGAACTTCATCGCCCTGGGGAACCTCGTGTCCATTTGCGTGAGTTTGGGGTTGCCTTGTGCTGGCGTGGGAGGGGCCCTATTTCTTGGCCCCCTTGCTTTCACACTTGCCCTTCCTCCCTTGCCCCAGCGTTTTCTGGGCCTGCTTGGTGAGCCGCACCCCCACTTCTGGCTTTGCAGGTGTTCCTGGTGCTGGATGCAGACGTGCTGCCCGGTGACCGGGATGACTTCATCCTGGGGGTAAGCTCTGAGGTCGCTCGCTGGCCAGACCGTGAGCTCTGCCAGGGTCCGAGGGAGTCAGCAAGAGAGCACGGCCTCCCTGCCTAGGGCTCCAGGTCTAGCAGGAGGCAGGGCTGGCCCAGTGCAGAGTGAATGTCCCATCATGGGGCCACGGGCGCAGAGGGCGTGTGCCTGCAGGAGGCTGGACCTGGGGAGGCTGGTGCAGGCAGAGGCGATGTGGCCTGGGGGGGACTCTTCCAAGCCGAATGACGGAAGACGGAATGGCTGCGTGGTGGGATGGCCGCCTGGGCCTGTTGCCAGGCTGAGGCTGGGCACAGCCAGTAGCACTGGGACCCGACGCTGGGCACCTCTTCTGCGCCTTTCAGATTCTCAACTGCGTCTTCATCCTGTACTACCTGCTGGAGATGCTGCTCAAGGTCTTTGCTCTGGGCCTGCGGGGCTACCTGTCCTACCCCAGCAATGTGTTCGATGGACTCCTCACCACAGTCCTGCTGGTAAAGTTGGGGGTGGCTGAGGCCCGGTCTCTGCCAGGTGGGTGGCGTAAGCCCCACCTGTGGCTTTGTACTGTGTTCTGTCTCAGGCGTCCCTGGAGGACCAGAGGGCCTCCTGCCTCGAGTGACAAGGGGGCTGGCTTCCCCCCTGCCAAGCTGCTTGGTGGGTGGCCGCTGGGGGTGTAGGAGCCTGGGTTTCCGCCACCTGTGTGCGTCACAGGGGCAGGCTGCCACCTTACCCCCAAGGGAGTCCCGGAAGGACCTGTAGCCCTTGCCAGCTAATCCAGCCCCCAGCACAGCCTCTAATGCCACCGATTCATGATGTGACCTTGGCATGGGTGGAGTGAGGGGCTGGGAGGTCACAGGCACCCAGGATGTCCTCGGGAAAGTTACACTTCCTTTCCCCAGACATTGTGGGAACGAGGATGTGTGTCACAGTAGTGATGCCAGAGCGACATTTACTCATGTTTGGTCAGAGCCAGGAGGCCCCTCGGAACGTGAGTGCAGAGAATTCTCAAAGGGCCCCTTAGTCCATCCTTGACTAAGTAGCTTTTCTGCCCCACCCTTGCTGTGCTCGGGCCCTGATTCCCAAGGCCAGGGTTTCCAGCTGAAGGAGTCCTCACATCTGGAACCGACCTGTGGGGACAAGGATCAAGCTCTGATTTCTCCCAAAAATCCCCTTTTGGGGAGAACATGTTAGACATGAGCTTTATAATTCATTTAAGACCCACCCAGATTAGCGTTGCTGTAGCGATGCCTTCTTCTCTTTTGTAATTAAAGGTTTTGGAGATCTCAACTCTGGCTGTGTACCGATTCCCACACCCAGGCTGGTATGTGACTGGGGAGAACCGAGGGACGCTACAGCAAACAGTGCCCCCGTCTAGCCCTCGGTGGGGGGGGGGTCTCAGCTGCCCCCTTGGAGGTCCGGGCCTGCTTGCTTGGGCTGCTCTGACTCTAGGGCAATTGTTGGGCTAATGCTGCCCAGCAGAAGGTTGTGTGGGGGCGGAGCCCTGCTCAGCGCTCTTGGGACACTCTTCAGAATGCAGCACCCCTGCGGCTGTTGGGAAGCAGTTGTGTTTCCCTCCAAGGCGCCTTCTAGAGCGACAGTGGGCTCCCCTCCCGGCACTATGACAGGACATGTGGCCCCAGCTGTGTGGGAGGCTGGAAGCAGAGACGTCCCAGGCTCAGGTCTGGGGGGCCTGTGATCTCTGGGATTGAGCTGGGCCCCTCCCCTGGCAGGAAGGCCCCTGTGTAAGCTCTGCCCAGCAGCTAGGCCATCAGTTTTTATCCTCCTTAAAGTGGTGGAAGCCAGGGGCCGGGGGCGTGATGAACTCTTACCATGCCCTCGGAGCCCCACTGCCCCTGGTTCTGGCCAGGTAGAGAGACACCTGGGCAGCGACTCTAGGGAGCCTCGTGGCATGGCAGGGTGCAGGCCTGCTGCCAGGGCCTCTGTCAGTGAGGCTGCTCTGCCCCAGGAGTATGACAGCCATCGGGTGGTGCTGAGATGTGCCTGCGATGAAACAGGAAGAGGTGGCATGGCCCCAGCAGGGCCCGTGGTCAGCTGGGCTCTTTTGGTATCTCTGCGTGTGTTGCTTTCAACTCACCTGCGCCGCTGTCTAGTGAGCAGCTGGGAATCGCTTGAGTGGGGAGTGGGGTTGGAAGACCCTCACTGTACAGCCACCTCCCCGGGAAACCTGCCAGAACTTACCTTGGGAAGATGGGCAGTGATGCCACACTGTCTCGTATTGCAGGCTGGTGTCCTCTTGTCTCTAATGTGCCATGAACGCCCCTATAACACTTGTGTCTGAGCTGTCACCTTGCGAATCATGGGGGTGACATTCTGGGTGAGAATGGGTTTAAGTTTAAATAGAAATGAAAGAACAGAAAGGCCACGAGGGATGCCGGGAGGAGGGAGAAGGTGGTGGGGCCCAGGGCAGGGACAGGGTCGGACGGGACAGGAGATAGGGTCTGGGAACAGGGCACAGGGTCAGGGAAGGCGGTCGGGTCAGGCTCAAGGGACAGGAGACAGAGTCTGGGGACAGAGGACATGGTCAAGGAATGAGGCTGGGGTCAGGGTCATAGGACAGGACATGGGGTCTGGGGACAGGGGACAGGGTCAGGGAATGAGGCCAGGAGTCAGGGTCACAGGACAGGACATGGGGTCTGGGGACAGGGGATGGGGTCAGGGTCACAGGATAGAAGATGGGGTCTGGGGACAGAAGTTGGGGGCAAGGGATGAGGTCGGAGGTCAGAGTCACGGCACAGGAGATGGGAGATGGGGTCAGGGGACATGGTTTTGCCCAGTTCTGCTGGGACCTGGCAAGTCCCAGCATCTGGAACCTCAGCATTCTCCTGTGTAGATGGGGGTCTGCCAGCCACGTGCTGCTGTGGGGGCCAGGCTGGAAGGTGTTGCCGTGACCAGGGCTGCCCTGGGCGGCAGGCGTGCACGGGAGCAGTGAGTGGCCCAGGCTCTGCCCTCTTGCTGTGTCGGGGCTTTTCTGCTCCGTGTCGGCTATAGGTGTGCTCCCTGTGCCTTGTCCTTGGGGCTTCGCGTCTCCCCGTGTTTTCCTCGTGGCCATCCTGGGCCTTTTCCAACCTGTCTCCCACGTGTCTCTCTCCAGGAGGCCACAGATGCAGGGCCTGCTGTCGCTGTGGGACATGGCCCGGCTGCTGAACATGCTCATTGTGTTCCGGTTCCTGCGCATCATCCCAAACATGAAGGTGGGCGGGCGTGTCTGACCCTGGCCCTCGCTCTGTGTGGTTCCAACTGTTGCACTGCTCCTAAGTGGGTGGGCCTGGTGTGGTGAGAGACTGAGGACCGTCCCCATCACCTTGGGCCCTCTGGTGCACCCTCAGCTCTGCCGCATGCTGTGGTGCTGGGTGGGAAGTGCGAGGGTCCAGCCCCCTGTGGCTGGGGGAGGAGAGCCAGGGCCAGCGGGGCGTGGTGGCCCGATGCCCTTGGCCAGTGACAGGAGTAGCTGTGTGCTCTTTGGGGCCCTGGCACCTTTTGAATAGAAATGTTCCCAGGTCCTCTGAGGTTTCCGGAAAGGCATTTGTCACAGGCTTCGAGGCACTAGTAATGAGGGGCAAAGGTGCAGTGGGCCAAGGTGCTCCCTTCCAGGACCTGACGTACGGGCGTGTCATGGCCATCTCCGAGCCGCGGTTTCTCTTAGCGAACTTTGAAGGGAGGCAGGCAGTGTGGTCTGGTGTTCAGGCCCATCCCCTCCGGCATGGGGCAGGCCGTGCTGCTTCTGTCTCTGTTTTCCTAAGAACTTGTCAGGAACAAGGAGGACCCCTCTTCTGAGTGTCCAGGTCCTTCCTCTGTCCACTTTCAGCCTTCTGCTGAGCCGTGTACCTGTCCCACCTGTGGGTTACCTTTAGCCCAGCAGCATTTCCCATGGGAAGGCGGCTCTGGGGTCCTGAGCACAGATGGGGGCTTTCATGATGCACACACACACACGTGCACATGCAGTCACACACAATTACACCACACACAATCACACACGTGCTCATACACCTGCACACACATGCGATCACACACGCATGCCTGGTCACACACATAATCACACAATCATGCACGCACATGCCACATGCCACCACACACAACACATGCACACGTATGTATACCTGCATAACCATATGCACGAATAATCCCATACACACACACACAAACTTGCGCGTATGTAAGATATATCTTACATATGCAGTAAGGCCTCACGTACCATCTTTGGTAGCTTCTTGGAAATTGACTTTAAGCCAGATGACACATAATGAAATCAATTTTTTTTCCTCCTCAACATTATAATGGACCAGGCGTGGTGGCTCACGCCTGTCATCCTAGGACTCTGGGAGTGCTAGGGAGGATGGCTTGGGCCCAGGAGTTTGAGGCTGCCATGAGCTAGGCCGACGCCATAGCACTCTATCCTGGGCAACAGAGCAAGAATCTCTCAAAAAAAAAAAAAAAAAAAAACAAAAAAAGAAAACATTATAATGAAGCGACCTTGAAGGAAATGATGTTATTCGAGGATCTGCTCTATGTCTTTTTGCTTAAAGTCACCATTTCCAAGAACCTGTTGATGTTACCTGAGGACTTACTGTGCATATACAAACATGTGCATGCATGTGTCATGCACATGGTTATATGCGCACGTACGCACATTCGTACTTAACAGTTTCCACCTGCTGCATTCAGTGCTCGTGTGCTATTCAGGTACAGCAGGTGTTCGATTGGGCTTATTTGAAGCCTTCTCTGGGTCGGGTTGTGGGTGGGCCGAGTGACCCTTCACAGCTGGCTTCTCTGGCTGGCTCTCTGAGGCCCCCTTGTCAGAGTCAGTGCCACTTCAGGCCACAAAGGGGCTCACCCGCCCTCAGGGTCGGCAGGCAGAGTATGGTCTCAGGTCCCGGGTGGGAGGGCTTGGCCAAGGGCCATGGCACTTGGCACCCATGGGAGGGGGCTGGGTGGAGTGTGTGGTCGTGAGCGCGTGTGGGCGGGTGTGTGTGGGACGCGAGGATGTGAATGGGTGGGTGTGTACAGGTGTGTGTCGGGGGCTGCAGGTTGGGGGCTGCAGGTCCAGGTATATGGGTTGATGGTAATTTACCTGTCCTGGGGGTTGGCAGGGATGGTGTTCCCTGAGTGGGGCTGGGAGGAGGAAGGGCTTACTTTGTTCTTGTCCTCAGCCCATGGCTGTGGTGGCCAGTACCGTCTTGGGCCTGATGCAGAACATGCGGGCGTTTGGCGGGATCCTGGTGGTGAGTCCTCGGGCGGTGCTGGCAGCAGGGGAGGCGCTCCCGGGAGGCTGGCTCGCTGCTCCGTTGGGGGTGTCCCTGCGAGGCACAGGTCAGAGCAGGAAGCCAGAGTCGCTCCCTTTGGTTCTAGAGCAAGGACCTGAGGCTGGTGTGGCTGGGGCCCTGCCCAGCCGTGCTTCCCTTCCCTGCGGGAGAGGCTTTGGTAGCTCTTGAATCCCTCAGGTTTTCTGTGCTGTGAGCCACGCTGAGAAACTAATGAAACAAAATTTAAGAGACATAAGTTTCCCTCCCAGGGACCCTCAGAGCCCCATAAACCCTAGGCTGAGGTTTGGGTCCACAGTTGTTCTCAGAGGGATTTCAGGGACTCATGACTCTGTTTGCCAGGCAGAACCCAGGGTCCGTCTCCTGCCCCCGCAGGACAGCCTTCCTGCTGAGGAGCTGCGCAGCTCTGCCTGTGGCTGAGCTCAGGCAGGAGGGGGCCGTGACCAGGCAGGCGCCAGCACTGCTCTGCGCCAATCGACAGGAATTCCTGCAGCAAGAAGCCCTGCTGCAGTGGGGCTGTTGTCATTTTATTCTGACTACCACGGGGTGGCACCCACGTGGGAGGGAAGGACATCCCCAGGGAGCCGCCTGGTGCTCTGGGCCTGGGCCACACGTGCCGGCTGCACCTCTGGAAATAGACTCTTGCATCAGGCGCCGTCTGCCCAGACCCCTAACTTGCCAGTGGAGGAAGCTGAGGCCCAGAGAGAGGACCAGGTCAGCCCAGCGCATGTACCCCTCTGCTCCCCGCTGCTTGCTGGGACACACTAGGACAGGCGTAGAGGCAGCCCGGTAGTCTGTCTTCTAACCATGGCCACCGGGCTACCTGGGAGCAGAGCCCTGGATTCCCTGGGGAGCTTCGTGAACCCCCCTGCCTCAGGCACACTGGTATCTGTGGACTCCTTAGCCAGGGGGGACCCGCCGTGTGTGCTTTGAGGCAGCAGTGTCCATGGTTGGGGCAGCAGCCAGGCTGGGAGCCCCTGTGACTAGGCAGAGGGGTAGCCTGGCTTAGAGGTTCCAGCCCAGGGTGGCGGGGCCAGTCCACCATGGGTGGGCTGACCAGCCCTCGGCCCCTGGCTCCCTAGGTGGTCTACTACGTGTTTGCCATCATCGGGATCAACTTGTTCCGTGGTGTTATTGTGGCTCCTCCTGGAAATAGCAGGTGAGGTGGGGTCTCAGGGTGCCACGGGGAGTGTCTCTGGGGCACCAGGGTGGGCAGAGGTCTCAGTGGTTCCTTCGGCTTCTCAGGAGGGGAGCCATGGCCTCCTGGTTCCTCATCTCCCAGCCCACATTCCCCCTCCTTGGAGCCCTCCTTGGAGTCTGTGGAACATGCTTCCCACGGCCTGCTCCCCCAGGCCCCTCTTTGGACCTTTAGGCCAGGATGGGCACACTGGCAGAGGACGGGTGTGAAGTGCCAGGCATCAGAACCTAGAGCCTGAAAGCTGCCCCTTCCCCAGTGGGGTGTGCAGGTCCCTGGACCCCGCCCTGACCCAGGTGTGCCCTGTCTACCAGCCTGGCCCCTGCCAATGGCTCGGCGCCCTGCGGGAGCTTCGAGCAGTTGGAGTACTGGGCCAACAACTTCGACGACTTTGCCGTGAGTCCCGCACCCTGCTCCAGACCTCTCCTCCCCCAGTTCCCCCTCCTGCCCCCTGTACCTTTCGGACCCTCCTGGACCTTGGTCTGCTGCCCCCACAGGCCGCCCTGATCACACTGTGGAACATAATGGTGGTGAACAACTGGCAGGTGTTCCTGGATGCGTATCGGCGCTACTCGGGCCCGTGAGTCCCCGACCCCGACAGCGTGGATCAGAGTGAAGAGTTGGGGCTACCTCCCCTCCTGGTTTAGCGCAGGGAGTGGGTCCTTGCCAGGAAAGCCCGCCAGTGCGGCCCCTGGCTGGCCTCGTCCCATCCCTGTCCCTGGCGCTGGCTGACGACTCTGGGCTGACACCTCCTGGGGGCAGTTGGTGTGTCTGGCTGGGGAATTTGGTAGGGTGGGGAAGCCCCTGACAGCTCAGGCCAGCCCCAGGGGATGGTCATGGGTTTGAGTCCCGCCCACCTACTGCTGGCGGAGCCACCTGAGCCACTTGCTTGACGTTTCTGAGCTGTGCTTGGATCACCTCTGAAGTGGATGCAGTCATGTGCTCTACGCCTGTGGTCCCCAACTCCTGGCCCGCGGCTCAGTACTGGTCTGTGGCCTGTTATGAAATGGGCCGTGTATCACCGCCTGAGTTCCACACCCCTACCCCATGGCATCCCACCTCCCATCCCTGGTCCATGGAAAAATTGCCTTCCATGAAACCAGTGTCTGGTGCCAAAAAGGTTGGACCGTTGCTGTATGTCACGGAGTCCCTAGGCGAGATTCAGTGAGAGCTGTCCCAGCCACGCGTCTTCATGTTTGAGTGATCTCACTCTGCTTATGGCGGCCCTGGGTGGGCCTCTTTCTCCTCTGCAGATGGTCCAAGATCTATTTTGTGTCATGGTGGCTGGTGTCATCTGTCATCTGGGTCAACCTGTTCCTGGCTCTGATTTTGGAGGTATCAGAAACCCCCAAGTGGGCTGTGCTAGCGGTAGGGGAGGGGCTGTGGCCTGGAGCTTTGATGGGAGAGTCCTTGCTGGGCCGGGGCTCGGCTAGGGGTCAACACTGCTTGCTCTGACTGCTGGGGCCCGTGGGACGCTCCTGGCATTGGGCCTGTGGGGATTCTCAGGCCCCCAGGGCTGCGGCTGAGGGAGGGACTCGAGTGTCTGGTCCTGGCAGGCACTGGCAGTCCCATGGGGCCTGTGTCCAGGATGAGCTGCTCGGCCCCCGCAGGGGACACCAGGCCCACCCTGGAGGGGGCCAGGGAGGGGCGAGGCTGGTGTCACTCAGGGCCCACACTCATGGGCCCCCTCCTTCCCTCCTGCTTCCCAGAATTTCCTGCATAAGTGGGACCCCCAAAGTCACTTACAGCCCCTTGCCGGGACCGAGGAAGCCACCTACCAGCTGTCTGTGGAGCTCATGTTCAGGTTTGTGGGTGGGGAAGGTGCTTCCGTGTGGCCTCCTGGGGCGTGTAGCCAAGAGCTGGGGGTGGGCAGGAGGTGGCAGGCAGGCCCTGTGACGGCCACCCTCCCCATCCGCCCCGTCACCTGGCCTCCCTCGCATGCCGCAGGTGAGCAGGTGAGAGAAGCTCAGAGTGGGGTCAGGTTCGGGCTGCTGCCTCTGCTCCTGTGCTGGGGTTGTAGACTTCGCTCTGCGCTCAGAGTGAGCGTATTTGAGGAAGCTTCTGTCAGGTTCTGTTGGTCTCCAGGTCATCCTGTTGGATATAAATAGGTGGCCCGAGGAAACTGCAGCCCTCTCATGACAGCTTTGAGATTGTTCCTCTACTAGTACAGAAAAGTGCCTGGTCACCCAGAGGCCGCCCTGCCGTGGGGCCACTGTTCCTTCTGTGGGGGTTTGCTGTGTCACTGTAGCTGATCTCCACACAGTCCTGCCACCCAGTGTGGAGAGGTGCCTTCTGGGCTTTTAAGATGCCACGTAAACCTTTCTCATGTCTGTATCCATCCTGAAGCTGGGTCTGAGTCCCTGTGTCCCTACGTCCTTGTCACACTCACTTTTGCACATGTCTCTGATGATCTCCAGGGAGAACCTCCTCTGTGGGGCACTTTGGAGGCTTTCTGATGAGTTCTGCTCACTCGTCCTGCACGTGCCCAGGGTCTGTCTGCAGAGGCCTGTTAACCCCTCCTCCCCGACCCCACAGGGACATCCTGGAGGAGCCCAAGGAGGAGGAGCTGACCGAGAGGCTGAGCCATCACCAGTACCTGCGGCTGTGCAGGTGACATCCAGGTTGCCGTCCTGGCTGGGGTGGCAGGAGAGAGATGCTGGCCCATGGCAGGTGCTGGTCACGGAGGAGGCAGCTGGGCTGTGGCCAAGCAGGAAGAGACCTTTCCTTTGACAGACCACTTAGCTGGGGACAGGCAGAGCCTGGGGACGAGGAACCAAGTCCTTCGGGTGTTGCCCAACAGAACCATCTACGGAACAGCCGCTGGCGCTTCAGGGCGGAGTCGCGCCATGCCGCTATCTTCTATGAGCTGCTTCAGTGAGACTTTTACTTTTTTAAATAAGCAAAGAGGTGACTCCACAGGGACCTTTAAGGCAGATTGAAAAGCAAGAAGCAGTGGCCTTCCCCTTGTGCCCTGCAGCTTCTGTGGTGCCTTTGCTGCTGGTGGCCTTCAGGGACCAGAGGCCCACCCGGGGCCTGCACAGGTTAACCAGCAGATTTCCAGGACGTTAAGGTTGGGATGTTGGTGGTTTTACATGAAGAGAACGTTGATTGTGTCTTATTTAATGGCTTATATGAATGTGATTGGGTGTGTTTCTTTAGGGGTAAGAATGCCAATAATTTTCATCAGTAAGTTATATAAAGAATGGGATTGTCATTCTTCAGCATGACTCTGGTCCTACTTTGCTGGAGCAGGGTTGCTGGGTAAGGTTGATTAGGTTGTGTACTGCACAAGGGCACCTGGCTATGAGGGTGTGTCCTGGCATGGGGCTGTCTACCTGCAGCGAGGGGTGCCTTTTCTGTTTGCACAAAAGCATGTATAAGCCAGTGGTGGCCGTCTACTTTGTGTGTCCTTGGTGTGTGACGGGGGGGTGCCAGGGGTGGGGTGGTGGGGAGAGTCAGCAGAGTGTGGAAAGCCACATTGTCCCTTGATCCATGCTAGATTGTGATTGGCAAATGGTTTCCTCATTTCAAGTGCCAGCGCGAGTGATTGGCATCGTAGTTTGTGGAGTTCCCTGTTGAGCACGAGTGGAATCTTCATGGAAAGGCATGTCGGGGTGGATGAGTGACGTCGGCTGGGGGTACCGTGGGGACGTGAGGGCTCAGGTGCTGACTCCTGTAGGATGTGGTCTCTTGTCTTCCCCAGCTTGTCTGGGAAAAGGGAGTTGAGGAAAGTTTAACTAAAAACAATTTCTGAAACATCACAAAGCCCCAGGGCTCGGGTCTCGTAAACCCTGGGTGCTGTATGTACCTGTGTGCACGTAGCTGGTGACTGATCCTGGAGTGGGTCTGGGACCCCGGGCGTTTACCTGCCCACTCGTGTTTGGGGTTCCTGTGGGGGCTGTGAAGACGCTGCTGGCTGCCCCCGCTGCAGGCTGCCTTTCCGGAAGGCTTTGGGTTGGGAGGACGTCAGGGAGCAGCGGGTTGGACGTCCACACCCAGTTCGCCTTGGCAGAGGCAGACGCTTCTCTCCGGGACAGGGTGGGGGCCCACCTTCCTCGCTGCTGTTAGCACTGTCTGTGTTCCCACGGCCCCCACCCCCTTTCTTCTGGGGGTTGGGTGCCATCTAGTGGTCAGATGGTGCTTGGTGGCCTTATTTTTAATGGGAGGCGGACCCCATGACCCCATGACACCCAGAAATAGCTCATGGAGACAGCGCTTCCTGCCTGGCTAGCTCCCCTCCTGGCTGGTGCCCTGTGTGCCTGCTGTCACCAGCGCGGCAGGAAGGGCTGGCACTGGCAGGGTTGCTTCTGCGCCGTGGCCATGGGGCGGAAGTTCTTTTCCCGCCGGGGCACTGAGCCCCCGCCTCTTGGTGCCTGCGTGGGGCTGGTGGGGCCTAATGACAAAGTCGCTGTGACTGAGACTGGGGAGAGGCGCAGGTCGAGGCAAAGGTCCTGAGTTTGTTTCTGCTCATGTTTAATAATAACAGTGACGATGACGTGGAGACAGCAAACTCGGAGGACGGGCGCAAGTGCAGTAAGAATGACTCCCCTGAGTGGCTTGCAGGCGGGTTGCAGTTCTGTCTCCTCCTCCCTCGGTGCTTTGGGGAGGTGTCCAACAAACAGGACGCCCTGCCGCAGAAGCACAGCCATGGTAAGCGGGACGGGGACGCGGATGGGCTGCGGTCCTCCGAGGCTGAGGCCCCACCATGCTCCGTGCTGGGAGCGTCGGCTCTGTATCCCGCACGGCTTTGTGAGTCCGGCTCCCCAGAACATTGCTCCGTCGTCCTGTTGAAGACGAGCCAGTGACTTTAGAGATTGGCCCCCAAATTGGGTTTGTGGGAGGTTTCCTCGCGTGATTAGATCGAGGTTCTGCCCTTTTTGCAGGAATGTCACAGAAGGCGCACTGCGTCCTGCCAGGGGGCGTGTTTCGCCTTCACGCTGGGGTCCACTCCCACCACTTGCTCCAGCGCGGCCCTCCCGGCGGGGCGCGGGAGGTGCTGTGGAGCTGCGCGAAGGTCCTGTTCCTCGTCCGACTGTCTCGTCTTCTGTTTTCCTCTCCACCCACTTCCTGTCTTGCTTCCGTCTGTGTGGATCCGGTGGGACAGACCGCCACTGTGTTTGCCCCGGTGCTCAAGCTGCCCTCGCGTGGCCAGGGGGAGCCCCTCACCTAGCGTTTGTGTCCTGCTGCCGTGAACCTGCCGTTCTGCCAATGTTTCTGTACTTTCTGGCCGGAAAAGATGTTCAGGGCTCATTTATTCCTTCTTCGCCCCACGCCCTCCATTCACAGGGATGAGCCGCTTCTCCTGGGAGCCCTGTCCTTTCTGTACACGGAGAATAGTGTCTGGGAACCAAGACGTGGGTGTGAAGCGCGCTTGTGCCCACTGGGGCGTTGCTGTGCCTAGGCGCCGTCAGTGGACAGAGCTGGGGGTGACACGTGTGTACACACCTCTCTCCTGCATCTGTCCACAGCTGTGAGGTTACACCAGCACCTCCAGCTCAGTCCAGCGCCACCGAGTACCATTCCGGTTCTCTCTCTCCATAGTAAGGCTCTTCCCTGAACGGTTCTCTTTCTCCTTCATCTCTTATTTGATCGGTTTCCCTGCGGATAGGTCTCCTGTCACCCCCCGTCCTGCCCTGAGACGTCGTCTTCACCCGACTTGGGCTCTGACCCCGACACTGAGACGCCCCTCTGCGTGGACGCCTCCTACCGAAGCTTTCAGGAAATGGCTTTCCAGGGGGAGAAGTTACTGTTTTAAAATTAGGAACAGAAAAGCCTGCATTCTGCCGGAGCTCCTAGTCAGCTCATTAGGACTCAGGAAGGAAGCAGGTAAACAGGTAAACGGAAATAGCATTAGAAGAAACGTACCGCTTTGTTCCCAGTGTGCTTGTCTATACAGAAAAGCCGACGATGATAGCAAGAATGGCCTGCCGTGAGATTGTAGTGAAATCAACTGCTTTTCTAAATACTAGCAACAAACTTTAAACTGTGTATTTAGAGATACCGTTTACATAGGAATAAAAATCCTTCCAGTCCGTAAAAATAAATCGAACGAGAAATGTTCAAGGTCTATATACAGAAAACTATAAAACTTCATTCAAGCCCACTATGTAGAGTTGAATACCGGAGACTATTAGTATCACGTTAACAAGTCACCACATGCCCAGTAACTTGCCACAGCCCCGTTCACTAGCTCGAAGTGCAGGTCAGAGGTCAGGCATGGCCCAGTGCGCCGTCTGCACAGGTCTCCGGGGTCGCGGCGTCGGCCTGGCTGTGATCCGCCTGGAGGCTCTGTGTGGGATCTGCTTCCAAGCTCACTCCGGTTGTTGGCCGAGCCCAGTCACCTGCAGCTGTAGGACTGTCATTCCCGCTTCTCTTCTGGCGGCCAGTGGGCGCTGCTCTCAGGAACCGGCAGCTGCCTGCGTTCTCTGCCACACAGTCCCCTCCGTCTTCAACGTCAGCAGGAGAGAACCTGCCTCACACGGAAGCCCCGTCTTCCTGCAGGAAGAGCCGGTGCCTTCTGAAGCTCCACCTGATTAGGTCCGACCCACCAGGCGTCTTCAAGTCAGCTGTGCCACAGAACAGAAGCCAAGCCCAGGGGTGGCGTCATACTCAGGTTCCACCTGCACCCGAGGGCGGAGATGACATGCAGGTGAAGGGTGCTGGGGCACCGGGAACCTGCCCGCCGCAGAGTTCCCGTCATCACCGGCAGACGGAGGCGCTACTGGAGATGTTAGTCTTCCCCAGTTGGACCCACAGTCACTACAGCTGTAGACGTAGGGCCATTTTTCCCATGGAATTTGAAAAGCTGGTTGAAAAGTGTCCATGAAAGTGCAAAAACAAGAATAGCCACGTCCTTTCTGTAGAAGAGGAAAGTTGAGGGATTGCTCTGCCGTCATCCCTAACTTTTGGGAAAGGCGCAGGGACAAATCGGCTAACAGGAGAGGGCCCAGAAGTGGCTCTGTACAAATGCAGAGGATCGGTGGGGAAGGGATGGGTTATCCAATAAATGGTGCCGGGAATTCCAACCCACGTGGGAAAAGAACGACGAGATAAGATCCCTATTTCACACCCAACACAAAAGTACACACCGGCCGGGTTAAGGGCTTATGGTGAAAAGCAGACTTTAGAACATTTAGAAGACGATATAGGAAAGAAAAATGGATGAACTCAGGATGTTTCAGTTGAGAACTTCTTTCTTTAAAAGATTTCATAGGCAAGCCATGAACTGGGAGAAGATACTGTAACAGGTACAACTGATTAAGGACATCTATCCAGACCACATACAGAGCTCCCACAAATCAGCGAGAAAGAAAACCAGTGGGAAATGGCTTTTCACAGCCAAGCAAACAGTTCCACAGTGACCTGAGAAGACGCCCCGTCTCACTAGTGATGAGGAATATGCAAAGTAAAATAGAAACGATAACGTTTCACTCGGTCAGAGTTGAAGTTGGACAATCCGGATTGTTGGGACTTTTATATATGCTTGGAGGAGATTTAAGTTGAAACCACCTCTTTTTTGGCATTCTTGTAGTTGAACATGTCATACCTTATTAGCAGTACTTGCTGGATACACTCTCGTGTGAAACGCCTGCCCACGTGCGTCGGGAGATGGGTAGGATGTTCATCAGAGTGTCAGTACCAGCGACAAGCTGGACACGGCCTGCATGTCCTGAGCGGAGTGTCTGTGCGTGGAGGTGTTGATGCGATGGAATACCATGCAGCAGCCAGCGCGGGTGGGCTCCAGCTACAGACACCTACATGGAAGACTCAGAAATAATGCTGAGTGAACAAGTTCCAGAAGTCTCCACACAGCACGATATTTATGTAAAATTCAAAACCGAAGTTCAAAGATGTACCGTACAGGCACGCATACGCTGGTGGTGATTACTTAAAACTCAAGGGAACAAGACGCCTACAGTCTAGGGGAGTGGGCACGTCCTGGGGACACGGGACAGCTGGGAAGGAGCATGTGGACATGTGCAAGTTCCGCGGCTGGGCGGGGCCTGTGGTCATGCTATTAAACTTTATAACATGTGCATGTCGTGTGTGCTTTTGCGTGTGCCAAATACTAAAATGCAGTGAAGGAACAGTGAGAGGCGAGGGATCGCAGAGGTGAGTGTGGACGGCTCCCTGAGGAATTGCGTTGTGAACGGGAACTGCGTAGCGGGGGTGGCTGTGGTGGAGGACGTGGGGCCAAGAGAATTTCGTGGTGGTTTTCCACTCGGGAGGGAACTGTGGGAACTGGTGGGAAGACCCAGGTCGCAGTGAGCAGGCCGATGGTGCAGGGGTGAGAAGGCGAGTCGCCCGCACCTGTGGACAAGCCCATGGGCAGCCGTGAAGGCACACGGCGTTGCCTGGCTGTGGCAGGAGGCGCGGCTCTGAGAGCAGTGTAGCAGGGCCGGGTGGGCTGGGAGGCCTCAGTGCAGGGCTCGGGCATAGGCTTGGCCGGGCCAGGGGCTTCTGCTGGCCCCGAATGCCTTGCGTTTCCAGGGAAGTGGTCAGTGGCCATCGAGGTCCTCTCCTGGGCTCCCTCCCACGTGCTGTTCCCTGGTGTAGGTGGCTGGACAGGGTCCAGGAGCTGTGCCCAATCTGTCGCTGGGACCTCAGAGCATGGTCTTAGCGAGTGGGTCTGGGGCCTTTCATGTGGTCTCTGCCGCTCGGCACAGCAGGAGGAATCTTCTCTTACACCAGAACGGCCTGGATTGAGTTTCCTGCCTCTGAGATAATCGGTGTTCTTAGGAAAAGGTTAGAACAATTCTTTGCTTAAAACAAAACAAAACAAAAAAACCCCAAGTGGCACACGGGCACACCGCACTGCTCTTGAAAATCAAAGGCAGAGGCGTGGGCTCAGACAACGCCCTCACATCAAAGTGGCCGGCAGGGGCCCAGGGCAGCGGGCAGGCGGCCCTCAGCTCTTGGTCACATTTTGGGGGGGCCGAGCTATTCTTCTGGGTAATTCAAGCCTCGCAGGGCGGTGGGGCCCACACCTGTGGGCGCCTGGCAGGCCTGGCTGCCTCCCTGGTTCTGACAGCAGTTGGCTAATCTATGCCTGGGCCTGGGCCCGGCCCCAGCAACACCTGTCGCCAGGTGAGCCAGACCTGCCTCCCTGCCTTCTTGGCCCTGCAGGTTGTGGCCTTTCTAGTAACAGCTAGCGGGCACCTTGACTTGCGAGGTGGACAGGAGCCTGGTAGCCCAAGTCCACGGCAACTGTTCCGTGGCCGCATTTACTTCTGAAGCCTGGCCCCGCGAAGTGCCAGGCAAGCGGCCTCACCAGGCCTGCCGGACTTGAGCGTGCCTCAGCTTTCCCTGACCTGGGCTCCCCCCACCCCCCGGAGTTTCTGACTTAGGCAGTCAGGGTGAGGCCTGAGAATCCACATTCGTAGCAAGTTCCAGGTGCCGCTGCCCCTGGCAGGGAGACGGCACCGGCGGCGCTGGCCCAGGCAGCCGAGACTCCCCTCCCTCCTCACCTCCTTTCCCCCTGTGTTTTCTTTTGGCAAATGCGTAAGGAGCACCCACGGCTGCTGGCGGTGAAGTTTTAAAAAGTAATGTCTTGGGAGGGGCAGTTATAGAAAGGCCCCTTGATCTGGGTGGTCAGAATTTCCCAGACGGTCCTCTCTGGGCAGAGGCGTCGGGGACAGATGCTGGCAGGCACGTGGCTTGGCCAGCAGGGTCGCCTCAGCTCAGGGTCTGTGTGCAAACTGCACCACTGGACGTGGGGACCCTGGCTGGACCGTGCCATGCCCAGGGACAAGGACATCAACACGAGCCCCTGGGCACAAAGAGGGCAGAGGTGGGGCCCCATGGGATCCTCCATGGGGTCTGGCGAGTGCCACCCGCGGCTCCCTCCTGTGCTCACCGTTCGAGGCGGCGCGGTGTCCTGTTTACCCCTCTGCTCCCAGGGCTGGTGCTCCGTGAATACCTGTGAGTGAGTGGATTTGTAGGTGTTCACGCCGTCTAATGCCGGGAAGCACAGCAGGCATCTTACATCTGACGCTGTAGCATTCGCTCCGCAGATACTTAGCAGGGGCTGCTCTAGGTCAGGCTCGTGGAGCTCACATTCTCACCCCGATGTACCAGTGGGGCAACAACAGAGAAAAGGCTGGGCCAGGAGGAGGAGGGAGAGGCTGGATATGCATCCTGAAGACCCACTATTACTCCAGGCCAGCTTGGAGCTTCCTGGCAGCCTCTGGGAAAAGGGAAAAGGTTTCTGCCTGAGGAAGCCCACTGTGGTGACTGAGGCTTCTTGGAGACGTGCTTGTGTGGGGCCCCGGTCAGAGGCTGCTGCCCAGTATGGGTTGATCCCAGCCCCACGTGGGGAAATGTGTCCGGGAAGTGAGCTGGGGTCTGCAGAACCCTCGGTGGTGTTGTCCGTATGCTCTGAAGGCTCGTTGTGGGAGGCCCATGAGGGGAGGGTGTGAGAGCACCTTCTAGTCTGCAGAGCAGGGAACGCGTGGAGGCTTTTGGGATTTTATTTCTCTTAAAGGGATCCTCAGGAAAATAATAGCAATAATCGGTGGCAATATAAGTCACGTTACTGAATGCTGCTCTCTGCCACGTGCTTTTCTGAGCCACGTGTGTACCAGCAGATGGACTGACTTAATCATTCAGAAGCCACTGGCTGTGGCACTACTGACAGGTGGGGAAACCGAGACACAGAGGGGTGGGTAACTTGCCAAGGTCGCACAGCTGGTAAACGGCGTGGCCGTCCCTCTGCCCCCAGCCCAGCCTTCTCTGCGTGCGCTGGCACGTTAGCGTGAGAATGCGAGGCCCCCGGGGCGTGCTCACGGTGGCCCCTGATAAATGTGTATGGAGTGAGCACTACAGCGTCACGCGCAACTTACAGGACGGCCCTGCCCCCTCCACCGCCGGCTGGCTGCAGTCCCGATGGGCTCCGTGTGTCACTGCAGAAGGTGGCAGGTGATGCCCATGACAAGGCATCCTGTGGGGACAGGCTGGTCTCCTTGAGATGTTCTCCCGTCTTAGCCACGGCCCAAAGGAGCTCAGGGCGCCTGGCCTGGAGTCTGAGGCCTGGGTGTGGGCCTCTCCTGCTGCCCGCTGTGTCTTGGACTTGCAGTTAGCTTTGCCCGGCATCCAGTGCCTGTTTTGGAAAAGGGTGTGCATAGTTGGAAGAGGGATGGCGAGGAAGCCCAGCGAGCCGACCCCGGCGTGGTATGCACACTTTCAACACCAGGTTCAATCTTCAGAGCTCTCGTACAAGTGAGGAAACTGAGGCACAAGGAGGTTCAGGGACCCAAGCTGACAGGTGGCAAGGAGGAGCGTGAGCCCAGGGCTGTCATGGAGGCCCAGGTCCCCTCAGCCTGCTGCTCCCACGCTGTGGCCATGGACTTCTTGCATGGTGGCTCCTGGGTCTCCAGTCCTTGGCTCAGCCATGGTGACTGTGGGCTTGGTGGACCACCAGCTGCTCTACACTTGTGTCCTTGGCTGCCAAGCAGGCCTCCCAGTGCACCCCAGCAGCGGAGGCCGGGTGGGGCTCTGGGCGCACTGGCTCTGGAATGGCTACTCCTTCTGTTGGGGTCCCTCCACCAGCACCTCACCGCCCAGCACCGGGCACTGGTGATACCTGGCTGATTTCCTGCACCCGGAAGCCTGGGAGCTTCCTCGGGGGCCCCACCAGCCCCCTCTGCCAAGCACTGGGGGGGGCCCAGGCTGATGGGTGCCCCATATGGGGTTCACCCCCTGACCTGACTGCTTTGCCTGCAGGCTTTCGTGAGCTCCTCGGACAGGGTCATGGCATGGGGGTGGGCCCAGTGCTGGACATGGGGGTCATTGGGGGAGGGCTGTGGCACCCGTAGAGAAGGCAGTTCTGGGTCAAGGGGCTTCTCGGGAGGGAAACACCAGGGACTGTAGAATTTTAGGTCTGGAGTCACCTTAGAAATCCCCAAGCCCAACCGCCTTGTTTTACAGATAGGGAGACTGAGACCAGAGAGGACAGGCGGGCGGCTGTAGCCTGGCTCAGACAGGACAGAACCTGGGTCACCTCGTCCTCCTCCCACCCTGAGCGCACACCTGCCGTGGCTGCTGGGCAGGGTGGGGATCCTGCCCCCGAGGAGCTTGGCACCCGCTTCCTGGCGTCTGGCTATTTTTTGGACAGCAAAAGCGGGAAGATGAAGACAGAGGTCAGAGTGATGTGGCCACAAGCCAAGGAATGTCTGGAGCCACCAGGAGCCAAAGGCACAAGGAAGGACCCTCCCCCTGGAGCCCCTGAAGTGAGCGTGGCCTGGACACTGTGATTTTGGACTTCCGGTCTCCAGAGTGTGCGAGATAAATCTCTGTTGTTCTGAGCCCCCAGTTCGTGGTGGTGTGTCGTGGTGGTTTGTCATGGCAGACCCAGGCTGGGACAGCCCCCGGGACAGTGCTAGTTAGCGGAGCCCCTTCCTGCTGAGCTATGCCGAGACCTGGGATGGCAAACTCCAGGCAGTTAAGACCCGTCACACGGGGCTAGTGCTAAGAGAATACGATCAAATCAAAACCATTTTATACTTCTATTTCCTGCTGCCTCTCCATGCAGTGACCCAAGGAAACTTCTGGAATGCAGCCTGGGTCCAGGGAGTTTCCTGAGGCCTTGCAGCCTAGGGTCTGTTCAGAGGGGACACCTCTCCCTTGGTCTTGTTTGGAAGCAGTGGCCTTGAAGGCGCCTGAGCCTGGGCAGGGACCCAGCTGGGCAGAGGGGTGCTCTGTGGTGACTTCTGGGCCTGCCCTGGCCCCAAGGCAGGGTCCACGAGGCTGGCACGTGGCTGGGAGGTGCTGGTGCAGAGCTGCCCGTGGAGCAATCTGCCACTCTGGGTACGGCCCCAGGAGCGCAATGGTCTGGGGACCTTGCAGGAGGCCCAGTGGCTCACTCACAGGCTTGTCACGCAGAACTTGTGCCATGAGCCAGGCGTGGAAGGGATCGGCTGGTACCTGCTGTGCCGGGCCCTTCTCTCCACTGGCCCAGGCTCCCGGTGTGCGAGGCAGGACGGCAGCCCACCTCCCCTGGGCTTGCACGCAGGTGCTGGGTCCTGCGCTCACCTCATCTCAGGGGTGGAGTCGCCACCTTCTGAGGAAGCCCCCAGTAGTGCAGAGCAGTGCCCCGCCCTGATGAGGAGAGCACGGGGAAACAGCACCCGCGCTGCAGACGCGCAGCCAGGCGCAGGTGCCGCTGCCTGAGCTGGTCCGAGAGAGGCCTGGGGCAGCCTGGCGTCACTGGCACCTTGTGAACCCGCGAGAAGTCTGCAGAGCCGGCTTCCGTGACAGGAAACGCTAGCTCTTTGTGCTGCCCCTGCTGGCAACGGGCTGGGGGGCCCGGAGGTGATTTGCATACAGGTGAGGGCCTGCCAAAGAGGACCAGCATGTCCAGAGGCAGGACCAGGTAGAGGGCCGGGTAGCACAGCACACCTGGGAGAGGCTGCCCCAGGGCACACACAGTACCCGGGTGGGCCAGCGGAGGGCAGCAGAGCTCCAGCGGTGGGCCACCCGGGTGGCCTGGCCCGGGCCCCCTCCTCACTTCCCCGCTCGGCACCAGGAGAGCAGGGGCAGTCACCCTAGACTGGAACTTTCTTCCCTCCCTTCTCCACTAAGGCACCTCCTCCTCCTGGCAGCCTTCCTTGACCCCTAGGCCTGGGAACCTCATCTGGGCTGTCACAGTTTTTGCCTAAGGGACGCTAGGGGAGCCTGCGAGGTGGCAGTGACAGTGACATGAGGTTCTAGGCTACGGGGTGGAGGGCAGCCTGCCCCTTACTGGCGGAGGGTGTGATGGGGTGGGCTCCGACACCCTGGAGTCTGGGTACTGGGCGTGGGCGGCACAGATCCGTCCCGGGTGATCTGTCAGGGCTTGGAGGACCCTGTATTTCTGTGCATGTTGGATTCGCTCAACCTTACTTCCTTAGGAATCTGGGTTTCGGCTGCCCCTTGCCAACGTCAGGTACGTGCGTAGGGAAAACCACGTTCAGGTTTTGTCTGGGCAAAGAAAAGAAGGTCTGCACCTCGGGACACAGGGCCATCGGCCAGGGTGTGCCAGGAGAGTCCCGCTATGCAGACAGGGCCAAAGTCCCAGGAGGGGAAACCTGGGGGGTCAGAGGCCAACCTGGACATCCCCCACCCCACACTCCACAGCCTCTGCCTGCAGGGATGGGATGGGTGGGGGGAGCTGAGATGGGAACTGAGGCCCAGGTTGCCACCACCCCAGGCCTCTTTGGGTGACCCTCTGCAGCCTGTCCTTGAGTGTGGGGGCCTATACCTGCCCCTGTCCCTGCGCCTGCCCCTGCCCGAGCCCCTGTCCCGGCCCCTACCCAGCCCCTGCCCTAGGCCTTGCACTTGCGCCAGTCCCCAGGGGACCCTTTCTATACGCTGGCTCCACACCCTGCCCACTACCTTACTTGATTTTCTCCCTGGCGTGTCTGCTGCCTGGCACAGTGTATATTTTGGGGATTATCTGTTGTTTGCATCCCTTCACTAGGACACAAACTCCACGGGGGCAAGGACTTTATTTTATTCACTGCTGAGTCTCCGGTGCCCAGAATAGCACCTGGCACATAGCAGGTGCTCACCGAGTGTCCACTGACCAAGTGGACAGCTGGACGAACGGAAGCCTGGCGCTGTACCCTGCTGTGGGGTGCGAGGCTGGGCGTGGCAGTGGCTCCCCTTCTGTGTTCTAGGGACACTGACAAGGAGGACGGTGAAAGGATCCTAAACCCACGACCCGGAAAAATGGTCAAATGAACCTCTGGGCAGTGAGCTAGTGTCAGCACAGACCCTGGGGGACCCTGGGCCTCTGGCGGTAGCCCAGCGGGAACAGTGTGTGTGTAAATGTGCCTTGCACACTCACACATTCTCATTTCTGACTTACAGAGGAGGGGACTTAGGCGCAGAACATTCTGGAACAGGGCCCGCCCCCGCCCAGCACACCTGAGCTGGCTGCCTCCAGAAACTAAAGTCGTGTTGTCCACTCCAATGGACAAAAGGGATTGCACTTGTTTCTGGGACTGTCCAAAGTCAAGAGTCACCCTACGGAGGACAGGAGGACAAGGGGGATATTGTCACAGCCTGGGTGTCCAAAGGTGGCAGTGTCACCTCGGCTATGGGGACAGGCTGTGCACAGCACACACTCAGGCCGGGAGGGAGGCAGGTCAGGTCCTCTGTGGGCCTCTTGGCAGCCCCAGGAAGTATCAGGAGGTGAGGTGGGCGGGAAAGGTGGGTGAGGACCTCAGCTCCTGGGAGCAGGTGGCAGGTGGGCAGCTGTGACATGTGCCCCGAGATGGCCAGGGCTGGGCTTGAGGGGACCGACACCAGCACAGGCAGAAGGGCCTGAGACTGCGGGTCTCTGGTCAAAACTCACTGGCTCCTTGCGACTCGGTGCGGGGGCCTCAGGCCTGGCCGAGAGCGGCCTCCGGTTAACAGCCTGGCCCTGATTGATGCCTCTGGCGTTTTTGTGACATGCCAAGAATGTGTTGGGGGCGCTTGAGACCGGATGGTCTCGCTTTCCACCCGGCGAATCACTCTGCCGCGTAACTGAAAGGCAGTGGCTCCACGTGACCACGGGGCAGGCGGGACAGCAGTCTTGGCTCTGGCCTGTCTGCGGTGGCCAGCGGCCGGCCGGGCGGGGCGCGGGGGAGCTCCAGGCCGGACGGGAGAAACAGGGAAAAGTGAACCTGGCCGAGCTTACGGGGTGGATCCCGGTGGCCACCCCTCGGGGTCGGGGGCCCCCGCGCGGTGAGAATTATGGCTTTGCTTTGTCCTTTTTTCCAGACCAAAACTCACTCCCATCCTCAAGTGACCAACAGCGTGGCAGGAACAGGGAGTTCACGCCTCAGGGTGGGGGCTGATCCCCCCCAAAAAACACAGGTTGCTGATCCCCTGGGGCCGCTGTGACAAAGCGCCCAGACCAGGTGGCTTTAAACACTGGGGATGGATTCTCTCTCAGAGCTGGAGGCCAGAAGTCCGGGACCAAGGTGTGGACAGGCCGAGCTTGCTTCGAAGGTGCTGGGGGAGGACCCTCCTCACTCCTCCCAGCTCCTGGTGGCCTCGGCATCCTTGGGTTCCTTGGCGGTGGCTGCATCACCCCGATCTCTGCCTCCAGCCGCACGTGCCTTCTCCCCTGGGTGCCTCTCTGTCGAAATTTCCCTCTTCTTATAAGGACACCAGTTACATTGGATCTAGGGCCCACCCTACTCCAGTATAACCTCATCTTAATGACATCTGCAAAAAACCCTATTTCCAAATAAGGTCACATTCTGAGGTTCCAGGTGGACGTGAATTTTGGGCGCACGATTCTACCCAGTGCTCTCCCTGCCCAGCACTCACGAGCAGACAGCTTTCCTTCCTGCTTTATTTGGGGAGCCTGCAGCCAGCCTCACATTGAATGGCCACGTGCCAGGCGTTGG
The DNA here is from genome assembly GCA_004363605.1 of Indri indri. Lineage (NCBI taxonomy): Eukaryota > Metazoa > Chordata > Mammalia > Primates > Indriidae > Indri > Indri indri. The sequence continues at coordinate 75,834 of RJWJ010004411.1, forward strand.
GAGGGTGGAGGGCCAGAGAGAGGGGTGCAGGAATCGGGACCGTGCCAGGGCCTAGGGCAAATTATTGACCCCCCCTGGACCTCAGTTTCCACATCTGTAAAATGGGCCCATTATTTCCTGCTGCTGCACCGACATCAATTGCTGATTCTCTAAAGCAAATGGGGATGATAGAGGTGGTTTGTATGGGACCGGGAACGGCGTCCTCAGAAATGGCCGAGGGACAGTCCAGTTTTGCCTGCTGCCCTCTGGCTGCACAAACTCCTGTGCCTTGGCTGCTTCATCCGTAGAACGAGAATAACGATCATCCCTGCTTGGTGGGCTTGACGTGAGGACAGATGGGGGATGACCACGGTGAGCACACGGTCCTCCGGTGCCTGGCCACGCGGCCAGCTCTTGCCCCAGACCAGCCTCCATGAGAGTGGGCTCCGTGC
>RJWJ010004412.1:0-76313 GCA_004363605.1 Indri indri
AAAATACACATGTAAAAAATTAGCCGGGCATGGTGGCGCATGCCTGTAGTCCCAGCTAACTGGGAGGCTGAGGCAGGAGGATCGCTTGAGCCCAGGAGTTTGAGGTTGTTGTAAACTAGGTTGATGCCACGGCACTCTAGGCTGGGCAACAGAGCTAGACTCTGTCTCAAAAAAAAAAAAAAAAATTGATTTGAAACTTCTGCTCTGTGAATGATGATACTATCAAGAGAATGAGAAGGCAAGCCACAGACTGGGAGAAAACACTTACAAAAGAAATTTCTGATAAAGGACTGTTTTCCAAAATATACAAAGAACTCTTAAAACTTAACAATAAGAAAATGAGGCAGGAGAATCACTTGAAGCCAGGAGTTTGAGATCAGCCTGGACAACATAGCAGGATCCCATCTCCACAATCAATCAGTAAGCCAGGCATGGCCGTGGGCACCTGTAGTTCTAGCTACTTGGGAAGCTAAGGTGGAAGGATTGCTTGAACTCAGGTGAGGTTACAGTGAGCTACAACTGTGCCTTTGCACTCTAGTCTGGGTGACAGAGCAAGACCTTGTCTCAAACATAAACAAACAAAAAAGAAAAATGAACATACTGATTTAAAAAGAGAAGATCTGGCCACCTCAACAAACATACAGATGGCAAATAAGCATAAGGAAAGATGTTTAACATGACATCAGGGAATTGCAAATCAAAATGAGCTACCACTACACACCTATTAGAATGGCCAAAATCCAAAACCCTGACACCAAATGCTAGAACGGAGGTGGAGCAACAGGAACTCTGATTCATCGCTGGTGGGAAAGTAAAGTGGTATGGTTTGTTACAAATATATATTCTTGCCATTCAATGCAGCAATCACATTCCTCGGTATTTACCCAGGTGAAATGAAAATTTATGTCCACACAAAAACCTGTACACAGACGTTAATAGCAGCTTTGCTCATGAATGTAAAAACTTGGAAGCAGCCAAGATGTGGTTCACTAGGTGAATGGATAAACAAACCATGGCACATCAGACAATGGTATATCAGTGCTCAAAAGAAATGAAAAAAGCATAGAGGAAATTTAAATGCATATTACTTAGTGAAAGAAGCCAATATGAAAAGGCTACATTCTCTATGATTCCAACTACATGGCAATCTGGGAGAGGCAAAACTATGGAGACAGTAAAAAGATGAGTGGTTGCTGGGGTATGGGGGGAGGGAGGCAGGGCTAAATGGACAGAACACAAGGTTTTAGGGCAATAATTCTGTATAATACTACAATGGTAGATACATGTCATTACATATTTGTCAAAAACCCTAGAATGTACAACACTAAGAGAAAACCCTCACATAAACTATGCACTTTGGGTGATAATGTGTCAATGTGGGCTCATCAGCTGTGACAAATGTACCTCTCTGGTGTGGGATGTTGATAATGAGGGAAGTACGTAGAAGTGGCAGAGACTGGGCATATATGTGGATTCTCTCTACCTCCTGCTCAATTTCGCTGTGGACCTAAAACTGTTCTTTAAAAAAAACTCTATTAAAAAATGACAACTCAGTGTTCAAGCATTTTATTAAATCAGATAAGAAATCTTCACATTGTTGCACGTACCAGCATGTTTATAATTATGACTTATCACTGTTTACAAAGATAGCTAAGCAGTAGGTTGGCCAAGTCTAAAATTTCAAGAACATTCAAAGAGCAAACACAGTAAAGGTCATGCAAGTTCTAGGATAGAAAATCATGACAGAGCTCACACATCTTATCCTTTACCTTCAAAATGCACACGATACCTTTAACCAGAACAGTTCTGAAGGCTAGCAAGTTGTCACGAGTCAGACACACATTTTATTCAGGAATATTAAGCCTGTTACCACTTACTGGCTTGCTTGATTGGAAATAACTCAACCCTAACCACAGAAAAGGGGTTTGGGAAGAGATTTACTGCTGTAAAATGTATACCCTTTATTCGTATTACACCTTGAAGTCACTGAGCTTTCATAAAAGTATGTACACATGATACCCAACCCAGGCCACAAATCCTCAGCTGTGACCTTCTCACTTAGCTACACTAAGTATCAGTCCAAGATAAAACACTGCAGATTAAAGAGACTGAGTACTGAAACAATTCAGTGAAGCTGCAATAGTCTAGGGCAGTCTACTGTAACTTAGGTTAAGTGATACTGAGTTTAAGAACCTTAAAAGACCCTATGGACTTTTTCTCAGGTGGCAGTTTTGGACTGCCCTATGACAAACAGCTGATTATCAGGTTTACAGTGATGGCTGACAAGAAAATAAAGTCTTTGCTCATGTATCTTCAAATTTATTTGTTCATATCTACATTTAACTTGTAACCACCACATACTAATGGACAGGCAGACATGATCAAAGATTTTTTTGCAAGTTCACCTCCCCACACCCTTGACCTCCCCCCTCCCCCCAAGCCTCCTATACAAGTTCCCCTTGCTTTAAGCCAAAAGGTCAATTCTGGATTAAAACACACCTGAACTAAGTTTATAGGAGATAACATGGAAATAAGGGGATAAAGTTAAATTCATCTGTCAACAGCAAACATCATAAATGTATGCTACTATCCCGCTAAACAAAAGACCTGGAGAAACCACAATGATAACAAAACACCCACATTAACTTAAAAAAAAAGAAAAATCTTAAAGGAAGTAATTTGATTTTACAGTGGTTTAATTTACTCACCAAATTCTTAATGACCATAAATGTTTCTGCAACTAAAACTAAAAGATAGAGAATTATAGGAAGTTGGGAATACATGTTAGATACTAACGATCTTCGAGCTTTGAAGATGTCATTGCAAGAAGAAAATTATGGGAAACACTGTTCCCGATAATTACATACACCCTTAGTGTAACATATGGAGATCACTGTCTCCGATATAGACACTGTGGTAGGCAAAAACTACCTTGTTCTTTATACATTATGGAAGACACTGCTCCCGATAATGTGTTAGGTTTTTGACAAAGGTACTGGAAATTTTGCAAAGCTGGAATTAAAGGTGCACCTTAGAAAACTGAGCTATAAAATTTTGCATGAGTACTACCGCAGCCTTAAGTGACATTTATTTATAACTTGGTCTCAATTCAACACACTTAGGAGAACTATCATTTTTATCTGGTCAGCTAAACAGAAGTCTAACTTGATTAGCAGGCCCTAATTAAATTTAGTTCTTCTCCAATACTTCGCTTTATAATTTTATTTGGCTTGCGGCTGTTTTCTAAAACCCTCAAGTGTTGACCATAAATGCAAAACTTCCAGTATCTGTTGGGTTTTATTAGCAGATGCTGCTTTTATTAAAAAAAAAACGACAGTATAACTGTCATAATTATGGAAGGCACTGCTTCCGATAATTATATTCTATTTAAAAAACACCATTTATAGTGAACTCTGTCACTGATAAATAAACAATAAATATCTCAGTGCCAAAATGATAGCTTTCCCAAAAGAGTAACACTTTGGCCAAAATTTGGCAGTGTGTTCTTTAAAGTCTGACAAACTGAGTCTGAAATTAAACACCTGAAACTGGTTCTCTTTCAGAATACTTTGGAAAAAACAACAACAAAAAACTAAACAAAGGTTTATGGGGCAGGGGACAGAGGAAAAGAAGATATACTAAGTCTTTGGCTTCTGGTCTCCTCTTTTCATAAATAACATTGAGGTTAATACATTAAGGCCTTGCTCCTGCAATAAACAGTTGACCCTCATTTTATCCAGCAGAAGGACTTCTATTTCAGACCTCACCTCTTCTGAAAGTTAACTGTTTCATTCAGGAATGCAGAAACCAGCTAAAAATCCTTATGGAAAGGAATAGATATCATTTGGAGCATAAGGTCTTACAACCTGGTATCTCCTATCTAGCATTAAATGAGGATGGAGGATCACACTAAGCCACTACTTTTAACCTTGAGCAGATACCACCTTCTTCCTCCCACAAAAGATACCAGCTCATGTACTTAGGATTTAGAGTAATAGTTCACATAACTGGTTCTGATGTTTTCAAAACTGTAACAGAAAAGAGGCAGTTACCATTACAAAGCACTTAAAATACTAGAGATAATTAGAGAAAATATTCTATCATGAACATTTTTTAAGTGGTTATTCACTTTAACTTGAAGTGCAGGTACCTACCCTGTATTAAAAGCTGCTGCCTAAAAACATCTAGTAGTACCAAGATGATTGGGTAGAATTTTAACATTAGGTTTTGTAGCCCTACTGAAATTTTAACATAACCAGCACAAGTCTAGAAACCAGACTGCTCTGCTGTTCTTATGTAAGTTATGGGTATCACATTTAAAACTCATTATCAATGTCCCAAATGTCACCAGAGAGGGCATTTGCAGCTCCCTGAATAGTCCAAGTAGCTAGAGCCAACTGGTTTCTTAACAGTGTTTCATTAAAAGCACCATTATTTTCCTGACGCAGCTTCAAGTTCTCTATTAAAGCTGACAGCGTGTGAGGGCCGGAGCCCCAGAAGATATGTCGGAAAGGATAATCTTGTGGGGATACATAGGGCGAGAGGAAGTTATATTCTACCTGTGAAAACAAAATATACAAGACAAGCTTACACAGTGCTATGACTTTGGTCATACAAAATCCAATAGTTGTTCTCACTTCAAATGTCAAAATTTCCTGAATTTAAGAATGCTGAGAACCAGACTACCAATCTTTTTTTTTTAGAGACAGAGTCTCACTCTGTTGCCCGGGCTAGAGTGCCATGGCGTCAGCTTAGCTCACAGCAACCTCAAACTCCTGGGCTCAAGCGAGCCTTCTGCCTCAGCCTCTAGAGTAGCTGGGACTACAAGCATGGACCACCATGCCCGGCTAATTTTTTTTCTATATATATACTTTAATTTTCCAGCTAATTTCTTTCTATTTTTAGTCGAGACGGGGTCTCGCTCTTGCTCAGGCTGGTCTCGAACTCCTGAGCTCAAACGATCCACCCGCTGCGGCCTTCCAGAGTGCTAGGATTACAGGCGTGAGCCACCGTGCCCGGCCCAGACTACCAATCTTTTAAGGTTAAAATTCTAAAGCAAACTGTCAATTCCTTTGTAAAAGTGAACTATAATTGTATTCAGATTTTGGTTGAAGTATATATATATATATATATATATATATATATATATGTATGTATGTATGTGCAAGGTTTACAAGTCTTCTGTTTCTTTCAGGTAGACTAGGATAACGAGATTAAGGCCTGAATGACAACAGAAATAGAAAATGACAGCAAAAAATCATTAATGATCTCTTCTAAAATATTTCTAAACGTGAAAAAAAATTACTACTATATCAAATGTCTCTAGTCTCAGTTTAGATATGTTGGGTGTAGATCTTGCTAAGAGTTAAAAATCTGTGCTTAATTCTTAAAGCAGCAAAGGAGTCTAGGCTCCTAGAATCCACTTTGTAGAAATGTAAAATTTACCAACTAAAAATTTAACATATTTTAGTTCCCCTTTTTCTAAGAGTTTACTTACTTTCATGATACGATCATTGATTTCCCTCAGGACAAATCTGTCTGTTTTCTCAGCATTCTTGAAATCTGTTGTTAGTCTGGAAGTAGCACGGAAAAAGTCTCCACGAGCAGAATATAGCCACTGTAGATTCAGGCCCATCTCCTGAAACAGAAACACATTAAATTCACTATTATTAGCAGTTATATTTCTAAGCGTATTGTTTTACATACTTTTCTCATTTATGTGTGGCAACAGAGGAGATTCTAATAAAAGGATATGACTCACAGATAAACTCAAGACTCAGAAAGCTTGACTTTGGCACCTTATACAAGAGGTTCCAAGTACTATAAATTATGGTAATACACACATATTTGAACCCAACAGACAATTACAATTATCCATTCTTAGCCTAAGAAAACTATCCTCATCAAGAAATTTAACATAATTTAATTAGTAAAAGCATATAATCCTATGTAACTATATTATTCCAAGTTCAATTTCCCTATGGGGGGAAACCTCAAACATTTTGGTTCAATGTACCTCAGACTCTAGTTATTTCCATCTAGTAATAACTAGAATATCTTCTGAACAGTTAACAACTCGTTTCAAGGAAAGATGTTGCTTTAGTTATTAGTGATTTACTTCAATTAAGAGATTTGTTAAATGACTCCTACTGTCATACAACCAGCTGGAAACCACTTACTAATATTAGTTTAGTTTAAATGTTTGAATGCTAGATGCACAGGATCGACACTAAATACGATTGTAACTACTGGCTATGTTCTCTTTCCATCCATGTCATGTCCAAAAGGCATAGAGCCCAAATTCATAGTTGAGATCTTTGTGTCCTATTCATGGGTTGCCTGGAATAAATGAATGACAGAAAACTCAACAGCTCTAGATTCTGAAATATTTGCTGTGATCTATCTTAGATAACTCACAGCCTCCCAACTTCTCTTTCAAATGAGTTACAAATTCCAAGCAACATTATACCTCCCTTCACTTTAAAATGTACTTTGGCTACCAATCATATATATCCTTCAGCTAAACATCACACTTCAAAAGGCTTGATAGTTCAGCAATAAGAACATAATTTCAATTAGTGCTCACCTTTATGTCAGTTCTGAATTGGTTCAGATCCCTCACAATTGAAAGCATTTTGTTGTTATACCTCTCATAGTCCAGGTTCAATTCAACATCATGGGTAAGTTTAATCATGAACTGACCAGCCACTTCTGCTGCCACTCGTGCCATTTTGTTCAAATGAGGGACACGCTCAGTTAGTATCTTATAGGTATCCTTGGTCGTGCCCAAATAAGGATAATCTGTGTCCTGGAAAACAAAGCTAGGCAATTGTACTCATGTGGGTTATAAGAGCAGAAGCCTCACATTCTGGCTTCACCATCAAGGTAACAGTAACTACAATTTTTCCCTTGCTTCTAATATATTACCATCCCAATTTTTTCTCATATTTACCGCTTTAGGAAGACATCATTCTCGCTACTTTCAGAGGAAGTATCTACTCTACACCTAGAAAGACTACTTTCTTCCAGGTTGTACAGAATTCCTGTTCTATCGCATCATATACCCTGAATATATTTCTAACCAACACCAAATTCCTGAGGCTGTATTCCTTGTCTTCTCACTGGGAATCTTGCCCATATTAATGCAAAAAGATAACTTGCATGAAATATACTTTTTTTTTTTTGAGACAGAGTCTCGCTCTGTTGCCCAGGCTAGAGTGCCATGGTGTCATCATAGCTCACAGCAACCTCAAACTCCAGGAGTTTGACACCAGCCTTGCCAACATAGTGAGACCCTGTCCCCATAAAAAATTTTAAAAATAGCCAGACATGGTGGTGAGTGCCTGTGGTCCCAGCTACTCAGGAGACTAAGGCAGGAGGACTGCTTGAGCCCAGGAGTTCAAGGCTATAGTAAGCTATGATTGCACAACTGCATTCCAGCCTGCACAACAGCATGAGACTCTATAACTTTAATAAAAAGAAAACAAAACCCTTACAAATAGAGCTGGGGAAGGTTGTGTGAAGAGAGGGTTCTCACATTTAATATGCCTAATAACAAAACTATCACAGAAGACTTTATAAAAACCACAACTTTGCACGATGGCTGTTGCAACCTTACACAAAGAAATGTTTGTGATGACATCTGTCCAGAAACTGCCTGTCCAACCCCAGACAGATGTCCCCCTTGTTATTGACCTTAGTAGCAAAGAATAATTATCTCAAAACAATTATGCAATACTCCTCATTTTTCCTTTAAAAACCTTTGTTTTCCCTTAGCTTCCTGAATATGCACATAGTTTACTATGGCACTCAAATTCCCATTGCAATGCCCCATTCCTAAACAAAGATCATTTTCTTTTAGAGAGCCTCTCCGTTTGCTATTTAGATTGACAGGTACAACGCTTTAGAGTTCAGACTTACCTCAGAAAAACAGAAAGAAAGTGCTGGGATTCCAGAATATGCAAGGAAAGGGAAAGCAGCATTGTCAAAAGAGAGTTTCTCACTACAAGGAAAGAGAACATGTCTTTAGAAAGTTTTCTAAAGACCAGAATGTGTTACCATGAAATGCTCCCCCGACCCCCACATAAATTCTTAAATTGAATCTCTGTAGGTATAGGTAAGCTCACTGCAAGGTTAGGTTTAGAACTCTAGCTGACACAGTAGGTGCTACCGGGCAATTCTGCTTTTCTATTAGCTTGTTCATTCACCTTTCTAAACTTACACTTTGTTGACCCAGTTGCTGTCCTGATACAGAGGCAGCCCAGTAAGTGGATGTTTCACCTGTAAAATAAAAAATTTACCATTAAAACTAACCTTTCTGAACTTTGTTATTCAGGCTAGTCGCTAACATGTTTCTCTCTACAAACATTTATAAAAACATTAAACTACTATATCTTCTTGAAAAACATTTCTTTAAGACAGTTAAAACAAATTTCTTAAGTTATTACTACTAAGCTCATGCTGTCAGTTCCTATAGTTACGGTGAGAAAAATGTCTTCCTTCTCAATGACATTTTAAAGGTGGCTTAACCACAGTTTTAAAAGCCCTCTCTAGCCTTCACAGTATGCCCGTTTTTGGTTTCTTCTTTCTAGCACATTTTATACTGTCAGCCTAACTGGCAAACACATTATTCTCTTGTTTGAGATCCTATAATAATCCCTAGTACCCAATGGGATCAAAGCCAAGAGCTATCTGACCTTTGTTCTTCTCCAACTTTAATCACTCCAATATATAGCCTCTAACCCCATTAGGTAAATACTTTCTTTCATAGGTTCCTCCCTCATTCAAAACTATGATCATTCACATGTCTATTTTACTTAATGAATGTTTCATCTGGTCTTCTTATTTAAGTCTTAGGTGTAATTCAAGTTCACTTAGACCTTCCTTAACATTTTGATTCCATATACAATCCCCTTACAGGCACCTACACTACAGCTCAGGCCTCATGGCATTTTGCTATATATTCCTAAATAGACTACATTCTTTGAGATTGGAACCCTTCATATACCACCTCCCTCACTTCATACGGTTCAACAGGTTAGGGACCAAAAAGCCAAGAGTATGACTTAAATAATGCTGCTATAGAATTTATTCTAAATTCCTGTTATTGGTTACTAATAATGGTTTAAATATCAATGTTTTTCATCTTATATAAATTCAACAAAAAATTAAGTTACATATTCTTTTGTAATTAGGTATACACTCACATCTTGCATCATTTTCTCGATAAGAGTATACAACAGTGGGCTGGCAGAAACCTTGAAGTTTTTGGTACCTGCAAAGAAATTATTTTAATATCCCATCTCCAGTCAAGTAATTTTCACATTGCTATTTCTACAACTGAAAGTACTTGACAAATAGGAAGACAGGAACCTAGATCATTGGCCATATACAACAATTAACCCATTAATAAAGTAGACAAGCGTAATTTAAGAGTCAAGTACTTTAGTAACTTTGCTAACTCTAACTTGACTCAATTGAGGCTCTTATTCCTTGAGTTTTGATACTTTAATCTTAGTGACTTTTAGGCAATTTTAGGTTCATAACAAAATTAAGAGGAAGGTACAGTGGTAACCCATATATCCTATCCTCTGCCCCAACACATGCATAGCCTCCCCCCCCATTATCAGCATTGGTTGATTTTTTTCTTTTTTCAGCTTTTTTGTTCATCCAAGTTAAGGCAGTCATCTGCTAGCAAGAGTAAGATTGCTTTACTCAGTACATTCTGCTACACAGGTAAAACAGGGAAATAACTAACCTAACGAACATTTAGTTCAATTGTTACACTTTCCTTTTTCTTCCTAATTTAAGACGTTTTGCTATTCTCACTTCATCTGTCAGCTACATCTGCACTTTAAATAACATTCAAACTCTTTTAGAAACCACTACTCTAGACAAGGCAATCTGCACCCATTCTGTAACCTGATGGACTATTTAAGAGAAAGCTAAGAATCTTTTGATCTGGTTATGACCAATGTAACTTGTAAAAAAAACAATAGCAAGTTCTGCTTTATAAAGCTTTCTTCCACTGTTTTTTAAGTAGTTTGCCTAAATTCACAAACAGCTAATGAAAAGGACACTTACCAAGTACAGCTTTGTCCAAATTAATGTAAGTGAAAGCTTTTAAATGCAAGGAGGAAAGGTACCCCTAGAAGGAAAAATAATAATGCATTAATATGCATTAATTTGTTTATTTATTTATCACAGAGTAGCTATTAAAAGAGATTCATTTTGAAACCTGGATTCTACTGAGACTAAATATACAAAGGCAAAGCTGGGCATGGTGGCTCACACCTATAATCCCAGCACTTTGGGAGGCTCAGGTGAGAGGATCGCTTGAGCCCATGGGTTTGAGATTGCAGTGAGCTATGATCACTGCACTCCAACCTGGGCGACAGAGCAAGACCCTGACTCTAAAAAAAAAAAGCATGGCTTCTGTTTAAACCAATACAAGTTCAGGTGCCCATTCTGGGAATTGACGATACATAAATAATACCTCTAGCCATTCAGTGGCACCAACAGCTCCAAAGTCTCCAGCACTCCAACTGGCAAAGACAATGCTTCTGCTGGGTTTAAACCCATCTGAAACAGAATAAAAAATTAGCTTTACCCTAGGAAAGGTTATAGACAGGCAGCTGACTTAAGATGAATCAGAATAGCATCTAATTCAACATAGAAGATCCAAAAATATTTCCTTTCGAGATCCCAGGTGAAAGAATAAAGGAATAGGAATAAATCTTTAAAGAAATCTCCGAAGAACAAGATAAGAGATCAACTGCAAGTAATATTTCAAGTACATCGTAGGGACTAGTTTATGGGTAGTCACCCTTTTACAAGTCCATTCTTTGAGTCCCTAACTTCAGGACCAATAAATATTTGAAATCACAGTATAAGCATGACATGTACCTTCTTTGAGAACAATCTGCTTAGAGGTAAGTTACTTAAAACACTGAATTATTTAAAACAATTATGTAACAGAATAAAAAGTCACAAATTAAAGTTATAGGGTTTCCAGAGAAATTACGTTTGTGATAGGTCCTTTCGGAGCTACATGTACCACTGCCCTCCATCCCACCCACTTTCCTGGGTATGTATGTTTCCCCATTAATGTACTTTGTATAAAATTTAAGCACTGCAACTTACTCTTTGACCCCAAAGTTTCAAGAACATGATGTGGGTTTGCATGTGTGTATAGGTGGGTGCAGACGAGTAGCAAGTACCATGAGAGAAAGACTTGAAAGTAAACAGAACAAAATTACAATAGTTGTGAGGCTTTAGAACTTTAGAATAGAGATATGCCACTGCTTTCAAATACACACCTTAGGGACTATGTTAGATCTGCTGTATCATTCTGGATATATCAAACTAAGAATTGGGGTTCAATATAACACTTTCCAGTGTCTCAAAGAAATTGACGATTTCTAGTGCAGCAAAGACACTTCAGGGAAAGCTGTTTCAAAGCCAAAAGGCAACTACAACAAAAGACTATCTGCCTTGTATTTAAGAACTAAGGGTCTAGAACCATAAGATAGGCAAAAGTGAGCAAAGCATATCATAACATCTAGAACTATATGTAGCACATAAACAATCAACTTGTACTCTACCTTTTAAGACCATATCTGAAAATATCTGGGCAAGTTTCAACAGGAGAGTTGTTCCTACACTGGACTTTGCAGCTCCAGGACCCCAGGCATCCCTCTGGGCCCCTACTATAATATAGCGATCTTTAAAAAAAAGAAAAAAAAAAAGATAACTTATACAATCAGCTTTCAAACTTTTTCTAGAATAAGTAGGTTAGTAGAAGGATGAAGTGTAATATATGTATTAAGGATAAAAGAGCCTTACTTCACATCATTAATTAAAGGACTCCAGGAATTAAAAATTCACATGACAATATTAATTTTTTTCCTTTATTAGTATTGTTGTTTTTTCTATGCTGTCAATCAAATTTACTCACTGACTACTTACTTATCTGAGCTTACTAACTGCTTAATAAGCAACTTAAAGTCCAAAGGGTTTTATTACTAAATGATATGACTGATTGCATTTAAAATAGTCTAATCAAGGATTGGCAAACCATAGCTTGCATGCCCATTCACTACGTATTGTCTATGACTGTTTTCAGGTTAGAATAGCAGAGCTGAATAGTTGCAGAACCTGTAGAGCCCACAAAATGTCTATTACCGGTCCCCTTAAGAAATTTACTTACTGCTGGTCTAGTAGTCAATAACTTAAAATAGAGTCATAATGGTCAGTTTTTAACAAGTCAATTTCCTAGAGCCTTATAACCTCCCAATAAACCTGACGTTTAAACAGTTCAATTTAGGACAGACAAGATTTAGCACTTCACAAAACCAAGCCAAGCCAGCATTCCTACACTTCCTCCTTCTCTACCCAAATCCTTAAGAATAGCAAGAAAAACAGAACAAAAACAAAGGTCTTTACCCGGCTCTACAAAGCCTTTAACAACTCCAAAGATGTTAAGAATTCTTATCTCTTTCAGCATATTGTTCACAGTGAGCTTCACATTCTTATTTTGTGAGGATCGCAGCTTACAAGAAGAGTCTATGTTCCAATCAGAAGGACAATCTCCTTCCATATATCTAGAAGTAGAAAACAGGTATCAGAGTTCTGAGTTATTGTTTATTTCCCCCAATTTACAAAATCAGTCCTATTTTCTGTCCGATGAAGTTCTAGGTTAAAAAGACAAACAAAAATGTACGAAATTAACTCCCTAGTGCTCACCCATTTGTGTCTTACTTTGATTTATAAGCAGTCATTTGAAAACCATGAGTTACTTCCCAGTTTAAAGAATTTTTAAAAAATTTCTCTACCTGTCCTCATCCAATGAATGCCTTTCTACCAGATACACAGCTATAGTTAACATTTGAAATATACACTAAAACGGACTCACGATGAAGACCTTATATATGAAAGTTCATTAATATATTTTTATATCTCCCAACCCTCTCCATTAACAAAGGTAATGTACATTCTTATCTCGGTTGCAAAAAAAAATTCCTGTGCTACTGGTAGTTAGATATCTTCCCCTATCTACTTCATCACATCATGTGTTATCCAACAATGCCTGCTCCAAAGGGACTCACATAAATATAGCTCGAATTATTACCTTCTAACATACAGTACCATCACAGGAAGTACCCAAGGGTAAGAGCACTCAAGGATAAGGGGGCTGGTGTGACAGTTTGGGGAAGACTAGTAGGTGATGGGTATAATGACCTGATTCTAAGTTTGGTATGAGTCAATAAGAATCACCTATTGCAAATGCCTCTGAGCATTATTAATAGTCACATAGTATTTTATGAAACCTTTATATGTAGATGCTCTTCATCTGAGACCAACCACTCTTTGAGTTGAAGAAACAGGATCAGAGGGGTTAGCATAACTTGTTCTATGTCACACAGCAAATAAATGCTTGCATAGAGTCTGAAACTAGATCTCCATCCTACAATAATACAAAGTGGGAAATATGTCCACATCAAGATAAAAATTAATGATGTGTACTTTAATCAAACTGGGTTCTACTTTTAAGGTGTGATACTAATACACTAGCAAGCATATCACGGCTATAAAGCATCTGGAAACTGACAGCAGAAGTGAGAATATTCACTTTTTAGACAAGGTAACTGGACTCATTCTATGTTGCTAAAAAGAAAGCCCAGAACAAATGAGCGTTATAGGGGAAAAGATTTCAGTTCAACATGAATTCTAACAGATATTCTCCAATAAATGAACGGGTTGCCATAGGCAACAAATGCTTCATCACAGGAAGTACTCAAGCAGCAGCGATGCCAGGAATATTGCACAAGGAATTCACTGGGTAAATTGTACAAGGACTTTTGAGTTTATACATCAAACGTCCATTAAGATCACTCTATGGAGAAAATTTTTGTTCTCTATACCAAGTTTACAGATAACCAGCCCTCAAATTTCCAAATGTGCCAATTGTTTTAACATTTTATCAAATCAACATATTATCATTCTTCCCTAATCATAAAATCTCACCCTGCAAGACAGTTTTCAAGTAAGAACTTACTCAAACAGCTTTTCTGCACATGCTCTGGAAATTGTTTGGACAGGTATATTAGGCAATCCTGATGACTGAGATGGCGGAAACTGAGTGTGATTGAATGAAGGGAATCCAGGGGTGTAAGGATCACCTGTTCCCAGATGAGCCTAGTAAAACAAAAGGGTAATTAGCTCTATCAGGCACTTACTCAAAAAGTTCCCTATAAGATTCAGATTTGGTATAAGGCTATATAGCCCAAGCTTTGTTTAGCAGGTTCAGGTCTCAAAAGTCTGAGTAACTCTATAATATGTGACTCTTGTTTTTATATGGCATACACCAAATTCTCAATTCAAGGCACCACTTATAAAGTACTTTTAGTAACAATAATAAGGCCTCAAAATTAATGTAATCCATCTTCTTGCTAACTGTTAAAACTCTCCCAGAAGAAGCGTATTTAATGAAGGCACGGTTCTATTTCTACCAATACAGATGAATGCAGTAACAATTTGGAGAACTCAAAAAATCATTTACTCAAGAAATGAAACTCACATGTCCAAAGAATGGAACATCTGCCTCAACAATGGGAAATTTAGTATGGTCCATGTATATCAAGACACCAATTGCATTTAAGCTTTCAGCATTTGCCACCTAAAGAAAAACATAAAGCTCAGAAAATGAAGATCTGATCATACAAAATGAAAAGAATACATAGTTGACTTTATGCTAAAGGACAACGCTTACAGAGGACTAGACTAATCATCTCAAATGTTTCAAACAGCTGAAACATTTAGAAAATGGATATTTTTTCTTAAAACTAACTCTTTAATTAAGGAGAGTATATAGATAAGAAAAATAATGAACACCCATCCAAACCACCACTGTCTTTTTGATATGTTCCAGTCTAGTCCCTTATGTAGGTTTGGCTTTCAATTCCCTTTTTATAAAACACACTTATAAGTGAATTCTATATATACATAAAATTAGGTTGCATAGACACAATTTAAACTACTTTCACTTAAGCACTTATTACTTCATTTTCCTGAAAGACAATGGCTACAAAATAGTACAGATATGTCACAGTTTTGATGTTACCTGTGACTTTAGGTAAGTGGAACTTATTTGTTGAGCACTTCAATAAATTATATTATCAGGTATGAGAGTTTAAGACTGACAGTTTTCAAAATGTAAGAAAATTAACAAGAAATATCATTTAACTGAAGAATAAGACACCAATGTACTTCCCATACCCACCTTTTCTGCAAATGTGATTTTCCCTGCTCTAACAATCACTAAAGATCCATTCACAGGAGAGTTTAAATCCTCAAAGTCTTTTTTAGTGCCAAAATTAGCATGGATCAGTTTACCCTAGAACAAAGACATGAGATTTAATAAGCATTATAGTTACCAGAACAACTCTAGAATCTAAGCCAGAGAAGGCTATTACAGATCAAACCTGAGAGGAAATCGAAAGAGGGGAAAAAAGGGGGCCAAGGCCTAAAAAAGATATGAGAATTCTGAAGTCAAAACTTTAGAACTTTCATCACTTCTTGGCCTTTTGGCTAAGATCAAGTGCAAAACTTTAGAACTTTAGGTCAGAGTTAACAGAGTGAATTCAAGATTTTGGGCCTCCTATATTCATGTGCCTCATTATCCCATGCTTGCATCTAAATGGTATTTTACATTGCTTCAGATATTTCTGGGAAAGAAAAAGGGCAACAAGATTTGTTAAACAGAGGCATATGAAGGCTAGTCATGGCAGCATCAATTACATGAAGTTTCCATGCCCAAACCCCGGACAATTGAGGATATACATAGGAATAGGTTTTAACTGAAAGGTCTGATAATAGAACTGTCTAAAAATTGTTAAACACCATTATTTAGGTTATTAAGTATGATGTGTCCAATTTCCTTAAGTACTAAGTTTGACAGCTGATATCTCTAACATTTCACTTTGACACTCATTTTATTTTTGTGAAGGTACATCCTCATTCTTTCAACGCATGGTTTGGCTTGTGATTTTCTTACGAATTTTTTTAAAAGCAATTTTTGTGAAACCATGAATAAGTCAAAAATTCATGTTATTTTTGAATATAAGTTCCATCACAGAACCAATGCAATGCAGACAGCTTGAAATATCAACAAAGTGTTTGGAAAGCAAGTGGCTAATGAACACACGGTACAGCAGAGATGATTTGAGAAGTTCCATTCTGGTGATTTTAATCTTGAAAATGAGCCACCTGGGTGACCTGAGACCAAGGTGGATAATGATGAGCTAAAAGCTGTAGTGGAAGTGAATTCATGTCAAACTATGCATGAATTAGCAGCAAGGTTTGACATTACTATTTCAACAATATTGGACCATTCGAAACAAATGGGCAAGGTAAAGAAGCCAGATAGATGGGTTCTGCATGAATTAAACAAGCATCAGAAGAGAAATCATCTGGAAACTGGCCTTTCTTTGCTGTCATGACACATAGGAGAACCATTTCTACACCACATTGTTACATGTGATGAAAAATGGATTCTTTTTGACAATCACAAGCATTCAGCACAATGGTTTGATAAAGACGGAGTGCCGATACACAGTCCAAAACAGAATATTCATCAAAAAAAGCTAATGGTGTCTGTTTGGTGGTCCAGCGCAGGTATTATCCACTACAGCTTCATGAAACCTGGTCAGTCAATTACAGCAGATGTGTACTGCAGCCAATTGGATGAAATGATGAGGATAGGATGCCTGTGATTAAGCAGCTGAGATTGGTCAATAGAGACAGGACAATCCTCTTGCAAGACCACATGTCACAAAATGTCACAAAAAACAATGCTGCTCAAATTACAGAAGCTGAACTTGGAAACTCTCTGTCATCCACCCTATTCACCAGCCCTTGCACCAACTGACTACCACTTCTTACAGGCTTTGGACCACTTCTTGAAAGGAAAAATATTCAATCCCAACAAGTTGTGGAAAACACCTTTCGCGATTTTATTGCCACTCGCTCTCCAGGCTTCTTTGCTGCTGGTATAAACAAGCTACCATTAAGAAGGCAAAACTATGTTGATAGTTTAGGTGCATACTTTGATTAATTGCACTGCTTCTTGTTTCGAAATATAATGAACTACATTTCTGATTTGAAATTGAACAGTTCATATTTAATGACCTATTGCAATAAAATGACTCGTATAAATCAACTTTTAGATGTTTAGATGTCATTAAGGTTCCTAAACTCTATATTAGAGTTCAGATGAACAACTATAAACTGACATTAACAACCAAGTAACTGCATATAGAAAGCTTGCCGGTGAACTATAACCCTTCAATGTTCTTTAACAGAACAATCTACCCATCTCCAACTCCTGGCTTCTAGGTAGCCGGGGAAAGTGAT
The DNA here is from genome assembly GCA_004363605.1 of Indri indri. Lineage (NCBI taxonomy): Eukaryota > Metazoa > Chordata > Mammalia > Primates > Indriidae > Indri > Indri indri. The sequence goes on from RJWJ010004412.1 coordinate 17,413, forward strand.
ACAGCACAAGTAATCAGGAAGGCAGAGAATAACCATACAACTTCATCTGGTTCAGAAGGTACCCAGTAGAAATACCCGACATACAAATATATGGTTTTATTTATTTATTTTGGAGACAGAGTCTCACTCTGTTGCCTGGGCTAGAGTGCCATGGCATCAGCCTAGCTCACAGCAACCTCAAACTCCTGGGTTCAAGCAATCCTTCTGCCTTAGCCTCCCAAGGAGCTGGGACTACAGTCATGCACCACAATGCCCGGCTAATTTTTTCTACATATTTTTAGTTGTCCAGCTAATTTCTTTCTATTTTTAGTAGAGAGGGGGTCTCGCTCTTGCTCAGGCTGGTCTGGAACTCCTGACCTCGAGCGATCCTCCCACCTCAGCCTCCCAGAGTGCTAGGATTATAGGCACGAGCCACCGCGCCTGGCCAAATAAGTGGTTTTAAAATTTAGGCCGGGCGCGGTGGCTCACGCCTATAATCCTAGTACTCTGGGAGGCCGAGATGGGCGGATCGTTTGAGCTTAGGAGTTTGAGACCAGCCTGAGCAAGAGCGAGACCCCGTCTCTACTAAAAATAGAAAGAAATTAATCGGACAACTAAAAATATATAGAAAAAATTAGCTGGGCATGGTGGCGCATGCCTGTAGTCCCAGCTACTCAGGAGGCTGAGGAAGAAGGATTGCTTGAGCCCAGGAGTTTGAGGTTGCTGTGAGCTAGGCTGACGCCATGGCACTCTAGCCCGGGCAACAGTGAGACTCTGTCTCAAAAAAAAAAAAAAAAATTTAAACACCAGCCAAGATGGATATTGAGATCTGTTTTCACATAAGAGGGAATCTGATAAATGTGCTCATTTAGCAAATACTACCATATGTCAGGCACTCTTCAAGGCTCTGAGACACGGCGAAAGGAAACGAATCCCTGGCTTTTTACGTAGCTCACATTCTAGTGGAAACAAAGGACTAGATAATGTCAGGTGCTATTAAGTACCATGAAAGAAAATAAAGTAGGATGAGAGGAAAGTGATTACAGGGAAGACATTTTTCATAAAATAATTAAAGAAACCCTCCCAGTGAGGTAATGCTGGAGAAGAGACTTGCACAAAGTAAGGAAACAAGCCATGTTGATATTTAGGGGATGACTGGTTCAGGCAAAGGAAAAGACAGTTTTATAAAGGCCTTAAGGTGGGAGTATACTTGAGTTTGAGTGTTTGAAGAACAACGAGAAGGTCAGAGTGGGCAGAGCAGAGTGAATGAAGGAGATAAGTAAGCGGTTTAGGGCCTTGCAAACCAACACGAGGACTTTGCATTTTATGTTGACTGTGGCACTGGAGGGTTGAGAACAAAAATAGCTCATGATCGGTTCCATTTTACAAGAAAATTCATACAGTAATTCCTAAGAACAGTAAAGATAATGAGTTTTTGAGTTCTCTATTTAACAGGGAAGAGATGCACCGTTTTGCCTTACTTACAGTAACTGTCGTAGCCTTACTATATGCCACGTAACCCTCGGGATAGTCCACCGTGAATACCGTGGTACCGTTCAGATCCGTTACAGTCACAGAGTTCTGAGCACTGCTAAAAAAGATGAAGTTAAAATAAACTAAGGCCATTCTCAGGAAAAAAATTAAGTAGCTTTAATACATTTAGCATTAGACTTGCATTACTTGGCTTGAGGAAATTTAGCTCTGAATATTAACCTTGACTATTATTTTGAAAGTCTTTGCTATATTTAGCACATCTGAAAGTAGCTACTTCTATAAAATAAGTTTACCATCTTTCAACATACCTGCCTTTGACCTGAATCTTAATGAAATGTTCATCACGCCAGACTTTGCTAAGTTTAAATTCATTGAATTGATTTTCAACATAAAAAGCAAGATTTTCATCTTTTTGAGATCCAGCCTCACGAGGGACATACGAATTTTCATTCAGCAGCCTGGAGGAAAAAAAATCTCTTTTTAAATGAACTTAAGTTTAATTTAAAATATATATTTAACTGAAGGATCAAGAAAATTATTTCAATAGCATAACTCGACATTATCCCTCATAGTTAAGATAAATGAACTGTGACCCAAAACGTCTGGATTGACCAGATACAGAAAAACTTAGAAAAAAAAAATTGTTCCCAAAATCTTAAGTAACTTCAGACTTGTTAAAACCTCTTTATCCACCGTAAAGCACTCTGTCATGAGCCCCACCCTAATTCTACACACTGCTTAGGGTAGTTTTATCAGAAATAAGTAGCTTCCAGGAGATGCACTATAAGCAAAATGAAAGATAGTACTACTGTTGGTGAAGTCGAGATGTACAGCTTCAATTTTCACCTACTTTTAAGCATTCTAAATCCCCAAAACTGCTCCTCCTTCTGATCTCCCATGGCTCTTTCTAAGTAGACTAAACATATTATAGGTCTTTGATTGTGTGATTGTGTGTGTTTGTATGTGTACTATACTCTCATTTTATCTATAATGCCTATCATATAGTATACACAAAAACAGTCACTAGATTAGGTAAAAACACCAAGATTCCCCTTTTCTTTTTTTGGCAGATAGATTGGATAAAGGGCTTTCTTTATGAAGTAATTTAAAGAGTTAAATAGGGACATTTACGGGTGATGTAGGAAGGAAGGGGAGGAGGAAGGAGGGAGGGAGAGGGGGAAGGAAGAAGGAAAAGAGGAAGAAAGAAAAACTAAGGATTATGGTACCACCGAAACGGTAGGAAGCTGGTAAAAGGGAAAAGATGAATTTGTTCTTTACACAGAGACATGCGTCTGTGGAAAATACTAAAAATCTAAGGACAGAAACCTTAAGCACATTTCTTGCAATATGGGCTAGTGGGCAAGAATCCGCAGAAATCAAATACTATTCCCCGCAGATTTGACAAGAAAACAAACAAAAATGAAATTCAAGAAATACTAGAGATACATCAAGTCAGGCAGTCAAGTTAGTCATTATCTAAAAGATGAAGGTTACTGATGCAGGAGCAGAGCCCAGCACAACATTATAAAAAGGTTAAGTTTGAAAATCAGAGCAGAAGAAAGTCTGAGAGCCAGCAATAAGCTACAAAGAATCAGACGGCTAAAACATCAAGGACCTGTAAATTTTTTTTTTTTAAGGAAAAGGAGAGCCAGTGGTACAGTGGGTAATGCATCTGACTACAGGTCAGATTCTAGGTTCGACTCCTGGCTGGACTCGGTCCTCTTAAATAAATAAATAAGAAGAAAAAGGAGAACCCCCAGTTCTTCCCTTTTCCCTCACCAGCATAGTTTCAATTCTTTACTGACCCCTCCCCACTTTAGCTAAACATGGAAATCTCCCTTCCCTACTCTAAAAAGCCTTTCCTTAAGACCGCCATTCCTCAACACTGTCACTCTTTTTCCGTTTCACTATCCCTAATAATCAGTAAGTATTTGTTTAGATATTTAGGTTGAACTTGTGAAGTTGCTCAAGCTTACTTGATGGTGCTGGTGAACTCTGTGGTATCCAGCTTCTCTGACAATATTGTTTTGAGGTCTGCCCAATATAAGCGAGAGGGTGTTCTAGGGAAGTCCTCTTCTGGCTCCTCCATCTCTGGAGACTCTGTTCCTGCCAGTCTCTCACACTCAGCTTTTGGTTCAACGCCTTTACAATAGCCCAAGTAGCCAATCATAAATCCTAAAGATGAAAGGTTTCAAAGCTGAACTCACAGAATTTCATTTATAATCTATCCTGTAGTGATTGGTATTTTCAGCTAAGCCTTGAAAATACTGTTTTCTTTTTTCCCCCCAAGACAGGGTCTCACTCTGTACCCCAGGCTGGAGTACAGGTACACAATCATAGCTCACTGCAGCGTCCAACTCCTGGGCTCAGACAATCCTCTTGCTTCAGCCTCCCGAGTAGCTTGGGACTATACAAGTGCGCCACCACATCTGGCTAATTTTTAAAATTTCTGTAGAGAAGGGGTCTTGCTATGTTGACCATGCAGGTCTTGAACTCCTGGCCTCAAGTAACCCACCCACCTCAGTTACCCAAAGTGCTGGGATAATAGGTATGAGTCACACTGCACTCAGTCCAAAATACTGGTTTTAACCAAATTCTAAGTAGTTTGAAAGTAAGTAATGCATCCCAATTTTGTACAATTTAAGCCATTGAATCCAAAAAATTATATAATAACTTTATATACAGGCACTTGTCTCCAAAGCATAGGTAACTTTTCTTTCCAGAAGCCCTCCTTGAAATCTTAGACTGACCTTCTATGCTACAAATACCCTGTATGTATTTCTAGCATAATATTTGCATATTATATTGAAATGATTCACGTGTCTCTCTTCTTCCACCAACTAAATTCAATGGCCGGTATAGAACCTTGGTCATGATTGCATTCCTAGTGGCACTTAAAAAGGTACAAAATATCTGCTGAGCTGAAATAACAGACTTCCCAGAGTTTATAAGGAACACTTAAGTTTTGAATGGCCATTCTTACCAATGAAGAAAAAGAGGATTACAGCAATGATTGCACAGATATTTCCATTAAACCTTTTTGGTTTTCTGACATCGGGCCTCATGTTATTGTCAGTATTTTCTTCTTCATCTGCAGCTAGTTTCATCTCCACATGACTGCTATCACCATCTACTTGACGAGCCAGACTAAATCGGGTGTATGACAATGGTTCTCCACCAAACTGAAATTTTTTGGGGGCGGAAAAAAAAAGAAAGAAAAGAAGGTATTATGAAGGACAAGAAAGGAATATTTGCAAAAAGTTTTGTCAGGTACTATACTGGGCCATTACTATGACTTGCTATACATTCTTTAGAGAAAAGAAGTTCCCCTTTCAAACAAACATTCTGCCCTGTGCCCAGTTCAGTCAATGCGCACATGAGGGCTCGATCACACGCTAGTCTTCATCTCACTCAATCTTTCTGTTTTGTATGTCTCCTACTAGACAGTTTGATCAGTGCTTTATTTTGTTCATCTTATCTTCTTGGCTGTCCCCCTTCATTACACCCAAACTACCCTGAAACTACTTAAAATATTTTCCGTAATTAACCCTACCCAAATCTAAATATACACTTCCTTTGTAAGATCTGTTATGCCTCAAGACTAATAGTTCAAATATAAATGAATACCTGGTGGTAGCTTTGGGTATTACTTCATGCTTACTGGGTGAAAGTCGTGCTTGTATATTTCACATTCTTATAGTCACAGAAATACAACTGAAAATATCTTACCAAGTTAGACAATGCTGATCTGGCTTGATTCATCATTCTGAAAAGCCACACAGAAGAACCTAGTATTAGAATAGAGAATTAATTATGAAAGATACCACTATATCAGATTACTAGGGGTTTTTCATTACCAGGCTAGATTAACTCATTATTATATAACAAATTTACTTTTAAATATATTATCACATTTCTGGAAAAGATCTTGGGAACCAAAATATTTAGTTTACATGACAACTAAATGTAGTGTGATCCTTGATTGGATCCTGAATTGAGATGAGGTGAGGTAGCAATGGGGACAGCTATGAAAGACATTATCGAGACAAAGAAATCTGAGTATGGACTGCATACTGGATAACGTTATTGTGTCAGTGTTAGACTTGGGGAGTGTGATAATGGCACAGTGTTTTTAGGAGAACGCCTTCATTCTTAGGAGATGGATACCGAGAAATTTAAGGATGAAGTACCATGATGTCTTTAACTTACTTTCAAATAGTTCTGTTTTTAAAAGTTTATAAGAAATAAAGTAAATGTGGCAAATTGTTAACAGTTGGTGAAACTAGGTAAAGGGTACATGGATAGTTACTGTACTACTATTTCAATTTTTCATGAAGGCTTGCAATTTTTCAGAATTAAAATGTGAGGAAAACTAGTTAGGATGTCATCCCTGATAAGCAGAGGTAAGCAATTTAGTAGTTAAAAGAAACAAATGCAAAAATACATACACTCCCACTTGAAAAAAAACCCATAAACTAAAACACAATTAAGTCAAAACCAGGCATGCTACAAAGACCACAAGCACCTCCAATAGAAAAGTTATCTGAGAGGCTAATGACTTGTTCAAGGCTGAAAACTGGTAATCTAAAAATGAAATTCAGTGGACAACTGGGTTATGGAAATTGTGTTCTCATCTCTAGAAATTCAAGAAATTAACCCTAACTTTTGTCAAAACAAAATACAGCTCTATATTCAACAAACTTAACTACTTTAAGTTAAAGCCTTCACTGACATCTGGATTTTCTAACTAATTTGCTTTGAGTGGATGTAGATGTTTGAATGTGATATTACGTTGAGACTTATGAAATAGACATTTATTGCATACTATTTTAAGACTTTTCCTATATACAAGTCACACTTACAGCATATTAAACACTCACATGGCACAAAGCAAGCTGTGAGGTATACGCAGATTGTAAATCAAAGGACATTATATAAACTGGCATTAGAAAAAGTCTCATATCTAAAACTTATTAACAAAAATGTTTTTTAAATCTGAAAGCTTTGGCCAGGTGCTATGGCTCAAGCCTGCAATCCCAGCACTTTGGGAGGCCAAGGCAGGAGGACTGCTTGAGCCTGAGAGTTCAAGACCAGCCTGGGCAACATACAGAGACTCCGTCTCTACGAAAAATAGAAAAATTAGCCAGATGTGGTGGTGCGTGCCTATAGTACAAGCTATTCGGGAGGCTGAGGCAGGAGGATCACTTGAGCCCACGAGTTTGAGGTTGCAGTGAGCTATGATGATGCCACTGCACTCTAGCCCAGGCAATAAGAGTGAAACTGTCTCAAAAATAAATAAATAAATAAATATAAATCCCAAAGCTTTAATGACCACAGTCAGTATGCAATAGATCACATTCTTGGAAGCACAATCTCTTGCCCCTTCTGGTACAAAGTGTTTATCACTACCACTGCACCAGAACAGTACAAACCCAATCGCTAGAGCCAGAACTAAAAAGGCCCCACCCTGAACCAATTTTAATCACCATTTTCTAGGAAAAAAACAGTTTTCAACTGTAACACTCATCTGAACCAGCCATTCCTCAAGTTTCCCAGTTTTAAATTAATTTCTGGCCAGGCAAGGTGGCTCATGCCTGTTATGCTAGCACTCTGTGAGGCCTAGGAGGGAGGACTGCTTAAGTTCAGGAGTTTAAGACCAACCTGAGCAAAAGGGAGGCCCCCTCCTCTACTAAAAATAGAAAAACTTAGCCAGGCACTATGCACGCCTGTAGTTCCAGATCATCAGGAGGCTGAGGCAGGAGGATCATTTGAGCCCAGGAGTTTGAGGTTTCAGTGAGCTATGATGATGCCACAGCACTCTAGACAGGGCAACAAGATCAAGACTCTGTCTCAAAAAAAATTAATTTTAAGAATAAAGTGATAATACACTTAAATAAATGATCTAAATAAAGGATTTAAATAAATGTGATTGAGTTCAAGTTTGCAGAAACAGGTAAATATTAATAGAACATGTAATAATGATTATGTCTAACTAAAATCTAAGTATGCTTTTTACTAAGAAAACATGTTCTTCATATTTCAACCCCCAGACCCAAATTTAGACTATAACATAAATCAAGCCAGAGGAAAAAAATTGCGACCTAGGCAATTTCCATTTTAACCTCATTTAGCTCCACATCCATGCAGACCACAATAGCTCTATGACAGCCATAAAAATGACTCCTGAAATTTGAGTCATTCTTTCCAAATGACCTCACACACAGTAAAGAAGCTTTTTATTTAAAACAGCCCCTTAATGAATTTTCTTCCAACTGAAATCACTCCAATTTATATGCTCTCAAAGCATGGGAGAGAAACTTTTCATACCAGTTATAGTACCACCCTGTCTATAAACCTGTTGTTCTGTTAAAATATTTACATCTAAAAGCCAAACAATTCTTAAGATAAACACTGTAGAAGAAGCCTGGTGCAGTGGATCATGCCTACAAATCCCAGCACTTTGGGAGGCCAAGGAGGAAGGATCACTTGAGCCCCAGGAGTTCAAGACCAGCCTGGGCAACAGAGGGAAACCTTGGACCTGGAATGTTTTCCCATCCCTGACACTATTTTGGTTTATCCTGAAGTCCTAAAGCCACTGGGCAAAGCTTGAGTAGTAGGGAAATTTTTTAAAAAGTAAAAAACTTGATAAGGTTTATCTCATAGAGCTCCAAGATCTCAAGCTAACTGGCTGTAGGTATTATGCAAACTATTTCCCTAGACAACTATGCATCTGACAGTTGAAAAAGATTACAGGAACCCACAAAACTTCTGCAGGGTCCTCAGAACTCATACTTGTATATACACAGAATGACTTGATAAGAGACAGTCAGAATCTCCTTTAGCTTTAAGAGTCTAACTTTATGGACCTAAAATGAAAGGGCAGTGGAAGAAATCAAAGAAAACAAGCAGAATCTTCATTCCCATACAGCTTTCTAAAATGAAACTGCCAAATATTAAGGTCAGGACCACTTTAAGTCACTGCAGTCTATTTATGTAGTGTTGATCTGGGAACGCAGACAGAAGGCACCTACACAGAAGAGTTCCAAAAGCCCTCAGAGGGTTATTTTAAAGTAGCTTTCATTGTTGTCTGATTCAGGTTTAGCTGGGAACCTTGCTCCATTACAGGTAAGTACACTATCAGAGGCAAATAAATGCCTCGCCTTAGGGCAAAGTCAGCCACACTGCTCTTCTCTATCAAATAATCTTCAACACAGGCTAGGTTCGCAGTCACCATTACTTGACAAGAATATTCCGTGGAAGAAAACTTAAAGGGTACTATCCTATACATAAAATTGATTAATTTGTCATTGATATCTCTGATATCAATGACAAATTTTTAAAGTCTATTTTTTTGTGAAGGATCTTACAATCCAAAACTGAGAAAAAACCCCAGCAGGGCCCACAAGTACTTTAGAACAGGGGTCCCCAACCTATGGTGAGTTGTGTAATTATTTTATGATATATTACAATGTAATAATAATAAAAACGAAGTGCATAACAAATATAATGCACTTGAATCATCCCCAAACCATCCTCCCCCACCCCTGTCTGTGGAAAAATTATCTTCCATGAAAACAGTCCCTGGTGCCAAAAAGGGCACCTCAATTTAGTTTTTACAGTAGGTAATTTCTGGAAATCAGCTTAAATGTCTTTGTCAATGAGGTCAAATTGCCCAGCTCAGAGACAACTGAATCAAGCATCTAGTATTCCAAACTCATATGTAAGCTCAGATAAAGCCATCAGGGAGCCAAATACTTCTGTTTTAGCACAATTAGTTCCCACTTCTATTACAAAAAAAAAAAGGAAAAAGCAGCAGCAATGAAGTCCCCTGGAGAAGTGAAGTACCCTAGGTTACTACAAACACTGCACAGAGGCAACGTGTTAACCGAAAAGAGCTAAATCACAAAATATTATTTTCCTACCCCTAAAGAACTGTCCGACATACAGTGACACACCTGGCCTCTACGGTGTTTATCAATACAGCACAGACCTTAGACCATACAGCTAACTTCCAAATATCTTTTACAAATTAAGTCTTAATTCTATCGGCTCCCATTCTGGAGTAGGAACTGCTAGCAAAATTCTTAACGTGAACACCTGCAGCGTTGAGTCGGACTCTGCCTTGGGAAAACAGAATCCACACACAAAGCCAACAGGCAGAGCCTAGCAGGAAAGATCAGGTTGTATCGGAGTTCAAATGTACCGTTTACAGAAATCCCCATCTAAAGGCCCGCAACTCGTAACCCAATCGGGGACAGCTTTGTCCTTCCAGCAATGAGACCAGGGCCCGCCCGGGCGCCGAGCAAGAGAAGGGCTGCCAGCCCAAGGTCACCCATGCACCCCTCCAGTCGCTCCTTGGGGCGACATCCGGGACGAGCCACGTGCTCGGGCGCAGGCCAGTGCTGCCGCAGCGTGGCCGCCCCAGCGTAGGGAGCCCGCAGCCTAGGGCCGGCCCAGGAGGGCCTGCGGCTTTCAAGGGCGAGCTAGAGAGGAAGAGAGATCGCCGGGGGCATGAGAAGCCGAAAGAAGAATGGCAGGACGGAGAGCGAAGGTGGGGCACACCTCATTTCGCCCAGAGAGCCCTATTAGAGAAGCCCTCCGCCCTCCACGACCAAGGCGGGCACAGAAAGGCAAGGAAGGGAAGGGACGCCCCTCTCCCCACAGCAGCGCCACCCCCCAGCACCTGCAGCCCTCTGTTCGCGCCTCTGCAGCCCCTTCCCCACTGGCTCGAGGGCCCCGCTCCATCCCGCGCGCGCCGCCCCGAGCAGCCGCAGCCTCCCCGCTCTCCGTGCGGCTTCAAAGGCTGCTGGACAGCACCGAGGTGACCGCTCGAACCAGCCCCGCCGACTGAGGGGAGGACGTGAGGGTCGATTGAGCTCTGGCAGCGGCGTGTCACTCACACAGGCACCCCCTTGTCTGTCGCAGTACAGGCCACAACCCGCGATCCCTGCGCTCTCTCCGGATGGCCACCCCCAACCGGCAGTTTATAGTCTGGCCCCGCCCCTCCAGGCCCCCCGCCGGGAGGTTACGTCACTTCCTGCCTCACGTACAGAGGGGTGCTCTAAGCTACCACACCGCCTTGGGGGAGGGGTGTGAGCGCGCGCCGGGCGGCGCGAGGTTGAAAGAAAAAGGTGGCAAGAACGCAGGTGCCCCAAGGAGTTGCACGACTGGCAAACCGGCCTCCACCGCGGCGCCTTCCTCTGCACTAGCATCCTGGAGTCCTTGGCGTAACCTTAACCGACCTCCAGCCCTTGCTGTGCAATGTCAAATGGGTTAGCGTTAACTCCTAGATGTTGGATACTTGCACTGAAATGGTTCCTTGAAGTGTATGTGCAGGATGGAATTATTATTAGATAGCCACTAAAGCCATACTGTGCATATATTAATATATTTTGCAGCCTCAGAAATATTTTAGCAAAAAGGACAAAGAATCAAAAGCAAATACAAATTTGTATTCAGGATGTATACAAACCACTTCAACCAAGACTATCAGAGAGATTTACATAATGTTTAATATGTGAGGGAATAAAGGGGAAAATATAATGTAAACAAATGATTTAATAAGATGACACGATTGCAGATTAACTTTGGTTTTATTGCCATTATTGTTGTGATAGGATTGTGCAATGCATAACAAATAAGATTGAATTCTTGGTCACTTTTTAAGCTCTGTCCAAACATTGACACCTTCTCCCTCCCTCTGGTCAATAACCTGCAGGCCAGAGAGGGAGGTAAGTTTACAAATAGCTACAATTCTAGAAAAGGACCTGGACCTTGAAAGGACTGCAGGTAAAGCCCTTCCCTGATTAGGGCTCCTGAGGATATAGAACAGTCCTTTAAGACCCAAATCTGTTTCCTGGGCTCTGGCTCCTGCTCTCCCCTTATTTCTAAAATAGGAAAAGTACTTGAGATTTTCCCCAGGCCCTTTATCCCCATTCCCTAAAATCTCTCTCCCCAGAGAGAAATATTTAAAAATCATATAAGCAGGAGCATCGCTTCACCTTAGTGGATCTACACAGGAAAAGGTTAAGGACCAACACGGATTATCCACCGAGGGGGAGGGGCCCGCCTTGAAATTCAGACAATAAGCCTAGTCCCCTCTGCTTTCCTTGATTGGAAGTATCTTTTAAAAAGAAACAAGCAATGCTAGTATTTCCAGGTGAAAATCTTATGCCCTTATGGAGAAAATGGGTTCAGGAGATGGAGGTCAGAATCATTCATTTACAGAAAAATCCAAATAAAAAAGTTATATTCACTAAATAAAACAGTAAAGATGATACTAAAGAGGATATTGATTATATTTTTATTTTCTTGCTCTTATTAGTAATAACAACAACTGCAATTAAACTCCCTTTGTTAATCCTTTCTCACTAGCTTTGCAGGATCTCTCTCCTTTGCAATTTCAACTAAATGAATATAAATTTGTCTTGCTTTGTTGCAGAACCTATACATACTGACAATTTGTCTTCTACTCCATACAAATGTTCAAAGATTTTATATTTTGGCCAGGCATGGTGCCTCATGCCTGTAATCCTAGCACTCTGGGAGGCTGATGCAGGAGGATCGCTTGAGGCCGGGAGTTTGAGACCATCCTGAGCAAGAGCAAGACTCCATCTCTACAAAAAATAGAAAAATTAGCCAGGCCTACTGGCACTTGCCTGTACTCCCAAGCTACTCGGGAGGCTGAGGCAGGAAAATTGCTTGAGCCTGGGAGTTCGAGGTTGCAGTGAGCTGTGATGACGCCACTGGGGCAGCAGAGTGGCACTTTGTCTAAAAAAAAAAAAGGCTTTATATTTTATCTGGTTTTTGGTTTTGCCCTTATTATATAACATTACCTCTCATTTCCAGAGATCTAGTAATTTGGATGCTTGCATGAAATGTTTTTGGCAAACTTTATTTAATATCCAGCATAACTGAAGTGGATACTATTCAATTTCCAACCTTCCACAAATTGTTACATAACATTTACCTTACCCTGAACTAAAATTCTTGCAGTTTCTGAAAGGTACTCAAAAATAATAGAATTTTCACAAAGGAAACCAGAGGTTGGTAAGGAAAAAGCAAAAACACCTTGAGTTATGGAGTGTGGGGAAAGAACAAAGTCTGAAGAGTCAAGGAGCTGCAGTTCTTAATGTTCTTGAACCTGGGTTGTGTCAGCTCTAAATTGGAAAATAAAAATACCTGCCTTACATGTTCTCTGTGAGTTGAAATGGGGTAAGGCAAGGGGAAGCTCCTACAAACAATGACCAGCACATAGTAGACTCTTCGGTCAGCATTGGTTGAGTCAGAGTCTGGGTCCGGTAGAGCAGAGACAGACAGGAAAGTGACATGGAAGCCGTCTGCAGGTGGAGATGGGATTTAGGTTGCTGAAGAGGAAAAGAGAAGGCATTTCAGCAGAGGAGAACCATTCACGGGAAGGCTGTGAAGTAAAAATGAGCCTGTGGCGCATGTTAAAAATCCTACCCTAAAGAAATACCTGACGGATACTTCAGGGGCATTACTGTGGAGAAGAGAGTGCAGGGCTCATCACCTGCAAGATTCTCCCTCCCTCTCTTTTTGGTTTTCACCTAGAGATGAAAGCAGAGTCTTGCTATTCGATGAGAGAGGAGCGGCAGGAAAAGCAAACCACATAACCACTTGTGAAAAGAACCCCAGTCTAGAAGTCAGCAACTGATCCCAGGTCTGTCTCCAACTGTGCTGCAGAACCAAGGATGTAATGAGGCTCCGTGCCTCGGTTTCCCCATTGGCTATGAAGACACAATACTCCTTTATTTCCTTAATTCATTTACCAGTGAATTAAAAAGTAGGAAAGCTCCTTAAACTACATTGTTGTACAAATGTAAAGTGTTACTAGATCACAGTCCAGTCTAAGTGAGTAAATGTGGCGATCATGGGGAAGCCTAGGAACTGAAAAGTTCTAAGCAATTAGCAATAGCTTATTGCTTAAGAAAGAAAAGGGAAAAAAGAAAGTTGTCTTCAAGGCTTTTAAATGCCCATCTCCGGAAAAAGTGAATCTTTGATAATAGCGGAACTGAAAAGGCAATACCAGGGCCAGGAGCGGTGGCTCACGCTTGTAATCCTAGCACTCTGGGAGGCTGAGGCGGGCAGATCATTTGAGCTCAGGAGTTCGAGACCGGCCTGAGCAAGAGCAAGACCCCCGCCTCTACTAAAATTAGAAAGAAATTAATCAGCCAACTAAAAATATATAGAAAAAACTAGCCGGGCATGGTGGCACATGCCTGTAGTCCCAGCTACTCTGGAGGCTGAGGCAGAAGGATCGCTCGAGCTCGGGAGTTTGAGGTTGCTGTGAGCTAGGCTGATGCCATGGCACTCACGCTAGCCCTGGCAAAAGAGTGAGACTCTGTCTCAAAAAAAAAAAAAAAAAGAAAAGAAAAGGCAATACCACCATTATTTATTGAGCAGTGTAGAGTGCTGGACAAAGACATGTAAAGAGATAAGCAAATCTGTACCCCTGAAGAGACAAATATAGCTAGGGGAATAAATTTGTACTTAGAGGTCAAATTACAAGGATACAAATGTTAAATACAAGCAAAAATAAAAGCAAGCCAGAGTCCAAGATAGCTAAATGCCCAGATCTGAAAAAATAGGTTAAGACTTTGATGTGCTCACCAAGGCACATTTTTTTTGTTGTTTTGAGACAGAGTCTCACTGTGTTGCCCGGGCTAGAGTGCCATGGCATCAGCCTAGCTCACAGCAACCTAAAACTCCTGGGCTCAAGGAATCCTTCTGACCAAGACACATTTATCTGTAGTTCTCTAAAGCATGTTTCAAATTACATGCCTATTTTGATTCTAGTTAATCTTTATGGGTATATGTTTTCTAGTGTAAAAGTACAATTAAATGTAAATGCATTTTCCTTTTTCAGACACAGGTATGAGAGGGAAACCTCCCTGCTTGCCCCATGAGACCAAAGTCAAAACATATACCCCTTACCTTTGTTACAGACCAGGAACCTAGGAGGAAAAAGGGGCTATGGGAGGGGCAGTGGCAGCAGGCATTGTAAACCCAAACTTCCAAGATGATGGCATGTGGAGGTGTTACCGAAAGCTTGGCACTTGTCAACAAGGCCAAATCAGAGGAACAAGGACAAGTGGTCTGGGGAGGAGGAAAGAGATTTACTTTGCCAGCAAAGGAGGAAAAATGGTAGACCTTCTCATCTCAAAAATCCAAATTTCCTGAACATAGGCAGAAATACAGAGCTTTTAAAGGATGGGTTCTCAGCTTCAGGCCATGACAGTTCAACTGCAGTTGATGATTCTGATCATCCCATCTCCGCTGAAGACAATCTTGTGACCGCCCAGGACCTCCCTTTACCAGGTTGGGGCTTTTGTTGCACAAATAAAAGGCTTACCTGCCCCTCCCAACCACTGGCCTGAGGCAAGGATGCAAGCTTTAGTTCTCAGAAATGAGTGGAGGATGTTTTAAAGAGACAGAAAGTATTTTTGCAGTTTTTTCCAGGCCATTTCCTCTGATACATATTCCTCACTCTCAACATTTCCCTTCCATATCTGTGGGAGGAGGGGTGACTGCTCTGTTACAGAAGGGGAGGGGTTTGTAGTTTTTAGACTAAGGCACGCAGTATGTTGTCTTTTACATTTAAACACATTAATTGGTTTATGTTATATATATTTTATCACAATTTTTTTAAATGCCATTAATCTGTCAACTTAGTAATCACGGATCTAAAACCATTTGTTCTTTCTGGGGTCCAACCCGTGGCCCAAATAGTAGATAGAGTCTCTTAGCGCTTCTCAAACATTTTTGACAGCATTCCGCAGAAAAATGTCCATCTTACTTCACAATTCAGTATACACATGTGTACGTGTGTGTATGTGCATGTATATATGTGGGTATGTGTGCATATTTACATGAAACTAAAATAAAACTTTTGTGAAATACCCTTGTGTGTGTTTCCCTCTGGAATTTTCTATTCTATTTAATTGTAAAAATGCTAATTTCAACCTATTCAATTGATGGGCTGTAACCTAGATTTGAAAACCATAGTCCTGGGCCATTTCCTTTCACAGAGCACAAGTCTTTTTAGTGAATAGGATAAATGACTTGCTCAAAGTTAAATTTCTGGGACTGCAGCTGTCAGCCACTGGGCATGGCTGCCTTTGTATGGCTTATGAGCTAAGAATGGCTTTTGCATTTTTAAATGGTTTTAAAAATTCAAAAGAGGAATAATGTCTTATGGCACATAAAAGTATATGAAACTCAAATTTCAGAGTCCATAGGTAAAGTTCTACTAGAACACAGCCACACTTATTTCTTTACATACCGTCCAAGGCTGCCTTTGCACTGCAACAGCAGAGCTGAGGAGTTGCGGCAGAGACTGTCTAGCCCACGAAGCCTGAAATATTTAACATCTGATCCTTCATAGAATCAAAGTCAAGGTCAGAGCATTTCTGTGCTGCTTCCCTCCCTCACCTTCTGCCCATCCCCAGGCAATCTCTCTCAAGAATTTTGAGTCTATCTTTCCCTTGCTTTAAAAAAAAAATCATTTATCATATAATTATGTACCCTAAAACTATGTTATTTAGTTTTGATTGTTTTTGAGCTTTATGAAAATGGTATTGTGCTGTATGGAGACAGCTGTGACTTGCTCGAATCACTCAAAATTATAAGACTCATTTAAAAAGTAAAAAAAGAACAAAGTTTGGCCGGGCGTGGTGGCTCACACCTGTAATCCTAGCACTCTGGGAGGCCAAGGCAGGAGGATTGCTTGAGCTCAGGAGTTCGAGACCAGCCTGAGCAAGAGTGAGACCCCATCTCTACTATAAATAGAAAGAAATTAGCCAAACAACTAAAAAAAATAGAAAAAATTAGCCAGGCACAGTGGCGCGTGCCTGTAGTCCCAGCTACTTGGGAGGATGAGGCAGAAGGATCGCCTGAGCCCAGGAGTTTGAGGTTGCTGTGAGCTAGGCTGACACCATGGCACTCTAGCCCAGGCAACAGAGTAAGACTCTGTCTCAAAAAAAAAAGAACAAAGTTAAATTTCAACTCCCAAGGTTTCTCCCTGTTACTTTGCTCACTGTTTGAACTTTCTACCATCCTACTTCGGCCAATATTGATCGAGGTTTTATGAATTGGGAGGCTAAGTTAGAAAACAGAGAAATAAAGTCTTTTAAAATGCTTGCCAATAGTGACATACTGGTCAGTGATGATAGAACTCCGCCTGTCACACGACACATCTTCATAGCAACCTCTATGGAGACCGCTCTAACCTACATTCAGCACTGACTATGGTTCCTATTTAACATGCTGTATCCATTTTCTTTACCTTGGAATCCTAAGCCTAGGGCAATCACTTTAGGACTGGAATTATAAAATAAAAATGTGGAACTCTGCCACATTGGAGCAGGATGCATTCCAGAGAATGGCTGGTAGACCATCAGCTCACAGATTTGAGGTTTGTACTATTTTCTATTTTATTTTGCATCTCTTTTTTTTCCACCCTTAAAAATGTACTTGGAAACCTTCAGTTTCCTGTCCTTATTCTGCTGACTAAATTATTTTTTGTTTCTCCAGTGCTAAAAGGAAGCTTACACAAGGAGGGCATGGAACAGGAGCAATATCCAGGTGAATATGGAGGAGTTTGCCCTCACTTTATAGCAAATGGCAAAGGTTACTTAGGGTAGGGGAAGGAGAATAATTATTTTTTAAATTAATTACAGGGATATTTATGCCAACTAGTATAGGGGGCTAAGGAAAAGTTTTGAGCAGGATATGAGGTTCTATTTAGTCCCATTTGGGCAAAATAGAACTATTAATAGCTTAATGATAGAATTTTCATGTTTGGAAGAAACTTTAACTCATGTATTATTATCCCTGGCCTATAGTAAGTGCTCAATAAACGTATGTTGAATTAATTAAATAAAATCCCTCTATTTCATGTCATCAAATGGTTATCAAATTTCTCCTTTATGTCTCCAATGAGAGCAAATCCGTAATTCCTCAAAGCAGAGGAATTACTTTCTAAGGTAAAAAGTTTGAACTGCTAGAAAGTTTTGCTTGTATTGAGCTAAATTCTGTCACCCTCTACTTTCCGCAAATTGATTATTGTTTGAGGACTGCTCTCCTGTCCACACCTGTCTTCTCTTCTTCGGCCTCAATATCCAAATCCCTTCTAGGGCCACACAGGATGTGATTCCATGTCTCTCCACTCACTGGTCACTTTCAGAAGCCTGGTTTGACCAATCCAGAGTGGGCAGGGCCGTAATTCTTCTGTTCGAGACGCCGTAGCCTTTATGAATGCCACCTGTCTGCCATCGTATTTGCTACCTTAACAGCCACAGCACATTGTTAACTCATGTGAATTTTCAGCAGGGTTCAATGGAAACAGATGGATCTTTGAAACAGAGAGACTCAGGTCCAAAATCTAGTTTTGCCAAGTACTAGTTAATTATGCTAGTATTCCGTATTTCTGTCTTTTCCATGGATATGGTGCTACCCAGATATTATTATAGTCTGATATACACCGTATGTAGAATATCTGTCCCGTTTATCAACAGTCCAATTTAGCTGAAGATGGAAAAGAGTCTTATCTATTTGGCTGGGAGCATCCTTGCCTTAAAGCTAAATAACAAAAGCTAAGAATTATTGGGAATTATGTGCTCAATTCTAGGGCATTGAACATATTAGCTAGGCCAGGCACAGTGGCTCACACCTGTAATCCTAGCTCTCTGGGAGGCCGAGGCAGGAGGATTTCTTGAGGTCGGGAGTTCAAGACCAGCCTGAGCAAGGGCAAGACCCTGTCTCTACTAAAAATAGAAAAAATTGGCTGGGTAACTAAAAATAGAAACAAAAAATTAGCTGGGCATGGTGTTGAGTGCCTGTAGTCCCAGCTACTTGGGAAGCTGAGGCAGGAGGATCGCTTGAGCCCAGGAGTTCGAGGTTGCTGTGAGCTATGCTGACACCATGGCACTCTCTACCCAGGGTGAATGAGACTCTGTCTCAAAAAAAAAAAAAAAAACGTATTAGCTCATGTAATCCTCAGAACAAGTCTTAAAAATAGGAATGAATATTATCTCAAGGTATACTAAAAAATAATACAAATTTAAAAATTTTAAAAAACCACAAGGAAGCTATACTAAAAATAAACACATAAATAAAAATAAACATATTATCCCCATTTTCCAGGTGTGGAAACTGGCATTCTACAGAAGTTAAGTTACTTGCCCCAGATCACATGGCAAATAAATGGTGACAACCAGAATTCAGACCTAGGCCATCTAGCTTCCGAACCTGGCCCTGAACAGTCCCATACTCTGCCTCCTTCCAAGCCCAGCGTGACATAGCCGGACTGCACTATGTGCACGGCTCTGCAGACTTCTTCTCAAGGCAGAATTTCTATTAACGAGGTCCAGGGACTATTTAGGCAGGACAGTTTGAGAAGATTCAGCACTTGGGGGATCCATTTATTTTTCACTTCAGATTTAATTTTATTTCAAAATTTGGATTCATAGTCATATGGAAGGAATCCCAGATAATTCTAAAAATAAGACTTTTTGGTATAACTGATGCTTCAGAAATTTAGGTACATAGTTGACAAAATTGCTGTGTGTTCATACCTTTCTTGCAAGACAGCTGATTTCCTTAAATTCTCAGAATGTATACCCACCTTCAATAAGGAGAGTTATTGAATTAATCGAGTTTTGTTAACTTTGTATCCGAAATATCAACGAGTCAGTTGGTTTATCTTATTTTCGCCTTCTTCTTTTGAGGTCTGAGCTTGCAACTCTCACTTACATCTGACCTTCCCGTCCTCTCTGGTTTAAATCTAGCACCTCGAGCAATAATAACTCTGATTAACTGGGTGCCAGGTGGCCAAACACTGCGTTTAAAAAAAAAAAATGACTAAAAAAGAGGCCTTTGAAAAGAGCATTGTGAAGTGCTGGGTGACTGCTGATGTAAATGGGGAAAAATGTGTGAAGAAAACACTCGCAAGCAGACCACTCCATCTAAATCCCAAGTCAGCAGATCCAGTGTTCAGGAAAAATACCACATCGGCAGAAACTTTTTGGTTTCTTCAGCTTAATACACATGGTAGACAAACTTTCCCTTGGTTTGGAACATGATCCTGCCAAAGCCTTTCTTTCTTGTACTATGTACATGGCAACGTGGCCAAGGAGGCAGCTGCGTGGTGGTCCACTCTGCAAGGCCTGGCTGGCTTCCCTTGGCTCATCTCACACCTTCTCCTGAGCTCTGGGAAAAGCTGTACCCAGGGCTGGGCGCCCAGGAGTCGGAGTCAACTAGAGTTCACTGAGCCCCTGTGTTGCCTAGGTCCTGGGCTGGCTACTTATATTGGCGTCATCTTGGTTTGGCCCCCCAAATTCTGTGAAATAGGTATCGTGCCCATTTTATAGATGAAGAAGTGGACGTTCAAAGAATACAGAATAATTGGCTAGAAGTGGCACAGCTTTTAAATACCAGAGCCTGACTTCAGATTTTTGAGGTCGTTTATCTTAAAACCACTTTTTACTGCATCTCAGGTATTAAAATGTTAAATTACAGTTCTAGCAGGCAGATAGCTGAAGTTCTATACCCTTCCTGCCAGGCTGCATGCAGCCTGGGCCTGATAACTATACCCATCTTAGGAAGGTCAGAGTCAAGTTTATAGTGGAATTTTATGCCGGGGGCACAAAATAAAAGACCACAAAATCTAAAGTCAAGGTCACAAGGTCCAGTGTGCCTGGGATAACTACCTCCCAGGATGCTTCTTACAAGTAACTTATGCTACAGTAAGATTTAGAATGTGCTTAACTGAGGAGATAAAGGTCTGTAGCCTCCAGCCAGGTCATCAGAAAGCAAAGCAGCCAGCCTAAAATGTAATCTTGATGACATCTCCAAATCTGCCAAAGACAACTGCCTCTGAAACTGGGTTCCAATGAGGAAGGGGAACATTTGAAGAGCCCACTGGCTTCTGTAATAAAGTCCAGGACTTAGGCCAGGCACGGTGGCTCACACCTATAATCCTAGCACTCTGAGAGGCCGAGGCGGGAGGATCACTTGAGGTCAGGAGTTTGAGATCAGCCTCAGCAAGAGCAAGACCCCGTCTCTACTAAAAATAGAAAGAAATTAGCCAGACAACTAAAAATAGAAAAAATTAGCCAGGTGTGGTGGTGCATGCCTGTAGTCCCATCTACTTGGGAGGCTGAGGCAGGAGGATCGCTTGAGCCCAGGAGTTTGAGGTTGCTGTGAGCTATAGTGACACCATGGCACTCTAGCCTGAGCAACAGAGCGAAACTCTGTCTCAAAAAAATAAATTAATTAATTAATTAAAAAAAAAATAAAGTCCAGGACTTAAAGATCGCAAGGCCAGTAGGAGCTGCAAAGGGAAAGAGAACACTGGGAACCGGAGCTAGCTGTGCTCCCCAGCTCAAGCAGCCACTCCTGTATGTGGTCAAGATCCCAGCTCCAGCTTTGATTTTATTCAAGTACAGGCCGGTTTCCCTGCAGGTGCTGAGACGAATCAAGCTGAAGTTTGTTTTGAGGTCCACACGGAGCCTAGACTCTGGCCCAGTGCTTCGTAAACTTTAATGTGCATATAAGTCACCCAGGGGTTCCTGTTAAAATGCACATTCTGATTCAGAGGCAGAAGAGGTTTTCATTAGCTGTTTCTCCAGCACTCCCCACAGAAAGGGCATGCTGTGTGGCCAACTGGCATGAAAGTGGTTTCTGGTTGGCAGCTATTTTTATGTAGCTGCAGTGGCCTGTTATTCTACAAAGCTTTTCAGTGGACAAGGGCAATTCCTGGGGCTATCACACCTTAAGTTACATAGCTCTTAGGACTATTCAGTGCCTCACACCTGTAATCGTAGCACTTGTGAAGCCAAGACAGGAGGATTGCTGGAGTTTAAGACCAGCCTGGGCAACATAGCAAGACCCCATCTCCAAAAAAAAAAATTAGCTGGGTGTGGTGGCCTGCACCTGTAGTTCTAGCTACTCAGGAGGCTGAGGCAGGAGTTCTACGCTGCAGTGTGCTATGATTGCACCACTGCACTCCAGCCTGGGCAACAGAGCAAGACCCTGTCTCTAAAAGAAAAAGATCATTTACCTCCTTTGCTAGGGACTCACAATTACCAAACAATCCACTCGACCTAATTCTTGAGAGGATTTTCCCTCCTGAGAAGACACTAGACTCCAAGGCGAAGATTTGGCCTACACAGCAGTTCTCTTGTTCTACACAAATTAATAAATAGGCCTTATGTTTTGTGCCATTAGGTAGCAGATTACCTGATAACCTTGGTAAACCGATAAAACTGAGTTTCTGAAACCAAACCAGAGGAACAACTTAGACCTGTTGTAAATTTGATCCAGTTCCCTGGGAATACCAGCTGCACTGAACAGCCAGTCTGCACAGACTCTGCTCTGGAACCTTCCCCACAGACAGGGCCAGGGCTGGAGCAAGGGTAGAATTTTTCAAAAACAGCCAAACATCACCCCCATCCCAAACAACAACAACAAAAAAGACAAACAAAAACTCTTACTGGGAAACTAAAGGGAAACAAATACTAAAACATTACTCTTTCCCCCTCCCCCAGCCCACTCGCACGTTAGCAAGGAATAAAACAAACAGATCAGAGTATGCATTTGGGAACCTAGATTTGGAGTCTGGTTAAGGTCCGCTTGAGTGAGGCACCAGCCTTGACCTACTTCCTCTTCTCTGCCTCTCTGAGTTGGCAGAGGGTGGTGGGTTCCAGGCAAGGACACGCACACTTGGAGAGCTGATGCTGGCACAGCACAGGGGACATTGTCATCCCGTGTCTGGGAATGGGCTCCCAAGATTATCCTTTGGTGGGTGGGCCCGAACAGAGGCTCCCTCAGCCCACCCAGACCCTGTCTGGAGACTAAGGCTCTGCTGAGCATGTGCTGACCTCCCCAAGCCCCCGATTCCCCCACCGAGGCCAGGCTGTCTGCACTGCACCTGCAGACCTGCTCCAGCCTGTCTGGATCTCTCAGTGTGGTGAGCTCCTGGAAGGCCAGCCCTTGCCTCTCACCCATTTCTTTCTAGCCACTTAGCACACACACTGGGTTGGGTCACGAATGGCCCTAAGCCAGCAGCATCCATGCCTGAGTGGAAGGGGCACCTGCCTGGGGCTTGTCTGCATTGCATGGCCTCCCTCTGCCAGAGAGACTGAATTACCCCCTCTTGTTTCTTTTTGGGGGTGGGTGGGGCAGGGAGCCAAGGTCTCTCTCTGTTACTGGGCTGGAATGCAGTGGTGCCATCATAGCTCACTGCAACCCTGGACTCCTGGGCTCAAGTAATCCTCCTGCCTCAGCCTCCTGAGTACCTGGGACTATGGCACGCGCCACCATGCCCAGCTAATTTTTATTTATTTTTATTTTTTTGTAGAATTGAGATCTTGCTCTCTTACCCAGGCCAGCCTCAAGCTCTTGGGCTCAAGTGATCCTCTTGCCTCGGCCTACCAAAGTGCTGGGATTACAGGTGTGAGCCACCACACCTGGCTATCTCATCCTGTTTCTAAGCCTGAGCTCGCTTTGGGGCTGTCCATCAAGTCCCTACTCCCTGTAGGAAGGATATGTCTGATTTTCCACTTATTCACAAAATAGAGAGACTCTGATTCTGTGACTGAGTGAGCCTTTGTGGGCCCATGTTCCCATTCTTTTCACCTTGTTCATGGGTATATTTGATGAACATTTAGCAGGTGTGTACTGTGTGTGCCAGGCTGCGTTGAGCCCCAGTGATAAAGAGCTGCCTCAGAATACCCCATGGGTCCTCCCTGATGACTTATCCATCAGGTACCCAACGGGAGAGAGGTCTTCCAGAAACCTGCATCCCACTTGTACAGCACCAAAAGCCTTTGAAACATTAAGAGAAGCATCCTTGTTTCATATGTAGATACCACAGATGGATGGCCAGTACGGAGAGTCCATGGAAGTACTCCATCATCACCTATTTCCAATAATTTTTATAAACAACAAGCTAGACAACATTGAAGCTGAATTTGCTGGAGTGAAAAAAACAAGCTAGACAGCAGACGTGCAAATGCCATGAGTTATCTGAGGAAAGCTATGTGATGAGATGACGGTCAGATGCCCACCCACTCCCATTTGGGTCGTGCGATGTTAGTAGATTCCTTCTGACTCTTTCGCCTTCTGCTCACTGTACACATACCACTTTGTGACTTCTCTGTAAATGCCAGACTTTTATTCTCGGTGCCTGTTGCACCTCTATCCGGAAGTGTC
Organism: Indri indri; assembly: GCA_004363605.1. Classification (NCBI taxonomy): domain Eukaryota; kingdom Metazoa; phylum Chordata; class Mammalia; order Primates; family Indriidae; genus Indri; species Indri indri. The sequence goes on from RJWJ010004412.1 coordinate 41,119, forward strand.
AACCTGTCCCAAACAAAACCCAGCGTCCTACTCCTCAAAGCTGGTGCTCCTGCCTCCTACAAAACTCAGGGACAGTCCCAACAGGGGACCCTCCCTATAGCCACCTGGTAGGTGCTCAATAAATGTTTAATGACTGGAACTCCTTTGGCATCAGTTTGCGCCTGGGTTGGGATGAAACCAGCTTACTTAGTGGGAAATAACTTCTTCAAACCAGCTGCCCTGGAGTTAGAGATGACCGTAAAACTAGGCACCGCTGGTAATTAGCGTCTCACAGATTCTAGCATATTCACCTTCAATTTCTAGCTCAGAGCTCACTCTTGGGGAGAGTTTCAAGTTTCCACAAGGAAGGAAATGAGATATTGACACGTCCTGCTTCAGTGCTTCAGCATGTCACCCCAAATTGCTGTCCTGCTGCAGGAAGAGTGAGACTGCAGCTTGGCCTGGCACATCGCTCGGCCTGCGTTGAGTAATGGTTTTTCTCTGCAGGGCGCCAGGCAAAGCGCTGAGGAGGAGGCTGAGACATGCCAAGCAAAACCATTTCTAGAGAACATGGACATATACATAAGTGCATAAAAAATGACCAGGAGGGAGACGTACCACACTAACATGTTAATATTGTAAGAGGGGAAGCTGGGTGTGGGGGATATATGAGAACCTTGTACTGTTTTCTCAATTTTTCTGTAAAATTATTCTAAAAAATAAAGTCTATTTAAAAAGAAAAAAGATTAGGAAAACAAAATGAAAAAGTGAATTGTTAAACATTCAGGAGTTGCATAATGCAAAAACCGACACTGAAAGCAAGAGGTGCTTGTTGGGGAGTGGTTAGACAAGGGCTGCAGGGAGTTCAGAGGAGGGACCACTGTGACCTGAGAGGTCTAGGTGGGGCTCCTGGAAAGAACAAGACATGAGGGGTCCTGAAGGTACCATTCGGGCAGGCTGTGAGCACTTTGATACCCCACCGCTCGAGCATAGAAGATGTTCTAAAGACCTCATAGACATAAAGAAGGAGATTTGGGCTGGGTGGTGGCTCACACCTGTAATCCTAGCACTCTGGGAGGCCGAGGCAGGAGGATCTCTTGAGGTCAGGAGTTCGAGAACAGCCTGAGCAAGAGTGAGACCCCCGTCTCTACTAAAAATAGAAAAAAAATTTAGCCAGGCTTGCTGGTACATGCCTGCTACTGGGGAGGCTGAGGCAGGAGAATCGCTTGGGCCCAGGAGTTTGAGGTTGCTGCGAGCTAGGCTAACGCCACGGCACTCTAGCCCCAGCAACAGAATGAGACTCTGTCTCAAAAAAAAAAAAAAAAAAAAAAAAAAGGAGCTTTGGAACCAAACAAGCCTATATTAGAATTTCAGCTTAAATTCTTTAAGGTCTATGGCTGTAGCACTCTGATCTTATCATAAATTCTTTAAGTATCTTAGAGATACTTACCTTTAAGTATCTTAAGCTCTCTAAGTCTCCATTATCTCTTATGTGCAAAATGGAAATAATAATGTTCACCTCACAGGTTTAAACAAGGTTGTTTAAATAATAGATAATGTACATAAAATGGTTAGCACGGTGCTCAGCACCTTAAAAGGGTTCCAAATAAGTTAGCTGCTGCTGCTGCCGCTGCTAGAACTTCAGGACAGAATGACTCCCAAGCTAACTGTGACTTCGGTTTCTTCTCCCCAAGTCTCTCACCTTCAGCTGCCATTCAGGGCAGACTGCATTTGCCCCCCTGTCCTGACTTCCTCCCCAACTCCTTGCATGCTTCCCCTTCTCCACATTCTCCATCCCAGCCTGTGGGGATCTCCTCCATGAAGGTCACCTCTCCCTGCCATCCGCCCCTCCCCTCATTCCCAGATAGGTTTTTCTTCACTTCATCTCTCCCCTTCACTGATCACAGCTTCCTGACCCCTTGTCCCAACTCCTGTCAGTCCCTCTGGGTCTCTTTAAAGCCAGTAACCTCAATGTCATATTTATAATATTTGCCCCTATCACAGATGTATCTAAAAATCATCTCCATTAGGAATTCAAAATTAACAAGAAATGGACCATCTTGTCCTATGGCCTTTCAACCCAAACGTATACTTTTCCTACTATAAACAACAAAATCAAAAGACATAGCTAAAACACATAATATCTATAGTGCCCTATACTATGGTACTTTCTGGATTATTGGGAAGAGGTGCAAAATACACATAGCCTGGGAAAATCTCAGATGGTTGAGATTGTAAATTTAGTGAGTAAAGACTCTTTTCTTTCTGTGATAACAGCCCTTTAATGTTAGCAGAATGGGATGTCCTTGAATTTAATTTTAATGCTGATGATCACAAGGTTAGCCATTGGCCAGGAGACTGATAAAATTAATCAAAGGGTCCATATCTCCCTTCCAGGCACACCCTTACTTTCCTGCAGTTTCCCACAACCTTAAATCCATCACAGCAGTAACGAGCAAGATTAGCAGAAGGCTGTAAACCAATTCTGGGTCATTTTAGCTGATAGGTTTTCTATGATAATGTACAAGAACTCTCATTCATTGCTGGTGGGAATGCAAAATGGTAGAGCCACTCTGGAAGACAGGTTGGCAGTTTTTTATAAAGCTAAACATAGTCTTATCATACAATCCAGCGATCACACTCCTAGGCATTTACCCAAGAAGCAGCACAGGGAACTTTACCCCAAAATATGGCTCCCTGGTATAATGAGTATTTTGAATTAAAGGCCCTTGGAGATCAACAAAGGCTGGTTGTACAAAGATAGTTGTGTTTAAATAAGTAAATAACAACAAAAAAACAAAGCCTGGAGGAGATTTTTGCCCTATCTACATAAAGACTGGAAAGTCCCCCACCAGGAGAACAATTGTTTTTCCTCCCCCTCCCTGTTGTCATATTACCTATTGCAGATAAGTAGACCAAGAATGTAACCATGACTGAACAGACTAGGATAGTCTCTGTCTCTGAAGCTTATTCAATTTCCAAAGAGAACCATTTACAAATGAGTCTCTGTTCCTAGATCCATTCATTCTCCTTGGTAATCAATTACTGCCTCTCAACAGAATTACCTATATCCCCCATTGTCCCCCTCCCCACTGAAATAAGGGTATATAAGTATCTGAGCCCCACTGGGATAGGGGGTAATCTGTGGTTCTCCACGTGCATCTTAATAAATTTGTATGCCTTTTGTCCAATTAATCAACCTTTTCGGGGTTGATTTTTCAGCTAAGCTTCAAGGGTTCCCTTTGGCCCTTATACTATGAACAACTATACACCAATAAATTAGATAACTTATGTAAAATGGACAAATTCCTAGAAAGACACAAACTTCTGAAACCGACTCAAGAAGAAATGGAAGATTTAAATAGACCTAAAGGAAGAAAAGAGATTGAATTCATAATTTTAAAACTTCCCACAAAGAAAAGCCCCAGGCCCAGATGGCTTCTTTGGTAACTTCTAACAAGTATTTGAAGAAGAATGAATAACAATTCTTTAAAAACGCTTAATAAAAAAAGGGGAGGAAACACTTCCCAGTTCATTCTATGAGGTTAGTATTACTCTCAAATCAAAACCAAACACTTTGTAAGAAAACTACAGCCCAATATGTTTTATGAATATGGAGGCAAAAATCCTCAACAAAATACTAGCAAACCGAAATCAGCAACATAAAAAGGAATATGTGACATGACCAAGCAGAACTTATCCCAGGAATACAAAGTTAGTTTAGCATCTAAAAATAAATTAACATAATATACCATACCAATAGCATTTGACAAAATCCATGTTTTTTTATAATAAAAAAAAAAAACAAAACATTCAACAGCTGGGTGCATGCCTATAGTCCCAGCCACTTGGGAGGCTGAGGTGGGAAGATCACTGGAGCCTTGGAGTTTCAGTCCAGCCTGGGCACATAGTGAGACCCCATCTTATAAAAGAAAACAAACAAACAAACAAACAGGAAAATGTTCAACAAATTTAAAGGAGCTACCTCGATCCAATAAAGGGCATTTACAAAAAACCCACAGCTAACATACTTAGTAGTAAAAGACTTTCCCCTAACATCAGGGACAAAACAAAGATGTCCACTCTCACCTCTTCTATTCAACACTGTGCTGATGGTTCTAACCAAAGCAATTAGGCAAGAAAAGGAATAAAAGGCATTGAGGTTTGAAAGGAAGAAGTGAAACTATCTCTCTTTGCAGACGATATGATTTTATATAGGGAAAATCCTAACGAGCCCACTAAAAAACTATTAGTATTCACACGAATATTTCCTAGTTCTATCCACTGAGAGGGCCTAGAAACAATAATATCCAGGCAGCAATGAGCATATCCAGTGCCTGGATCTTGGTTTCTAATACCATTTCTCAATAAGAAAGAGACAGTCTCCTTGACAAAATGGCTGATTCTTATATATATTCTAAGGAAATATATAAGATGAATCTGGAGCATCTTCTAGTGCCAGAAAGTAAGGAAGAGCTCAAAGTACAAAATGGTGGGGATATGTCTATGGACATGGAGCCAACTGAAGGAGCTCCCAATGGCCAAAGATGGAATAATTTGAGCAACAAAATAAATAGCATAATATAGGATTATAATCCAAAGTGTAAAATAAATATCCATGAGACTCTACTACCGTAATTAAATGATTGACTAAACAAGTAAATGAGGAAGAATAGACAAATTTTTTGTACAGAAGAATTCTAGAAGATATATTTACATATATCATTAGGGAGGTGGAACATAACTCCCTACTCCTAAAGTTTGGGTTGCATATAGTAACTTCCTTCCAAAGAATACAGTATGAAAAGATGAAGAAAAAAGTAACTTTACACATGTTACAAATAGCACTTCAACCAGATGATCAAAGTCAACACCAACAAAGATAAATCATGTCAATAGTATATATCTTAGATATGATATGATGAAAATGGCACTTTTGGTCTGTGGTTTTCCTCCTTGAAACCCAAAACCCCAGTCTAATCATGAGAAAAACATGGTACAAGTTCCAATTGAAGGATATTCTACAAAATACTTGATCAGCTCTCCTCACAACTGTCAAGTTCATCAAAAGTAAGAAAAGCCTGAGAAACTCTTACATTCTAGAAGAGGCTAGGGAAACATGATGACTAAATGTAATGTGGTATCCTAGATGAAATCCTAGACTAGAAATGGAACATTAGGTAAAAACTAAAGTAATCCAAATTAAGTATGGACTTCAGTTCAGAATAATGTATCAAGTCTGGGCGAGGTGGCTCACGCCTGTAATCCCAGCACTTTGGGAGGCTGAGGTGGGAGGATCACTTGAGGCCAGGAGTTGGAGACCAGCCCCTGTCTCTACAAAAAATGCAAAAATTAGCCAGGTGTGGTGGCATGCACCTGTAGTCCCAGCTACTTGGGAGGCTGAGGCAGGAGGATCACTTGAGCCCTGAAATTTGAGGTTGCTGTGAGCTGTGATGACGCCACTGCACTCTAGCCCAGGAGACAGAGCAAGACCCTGTCTCAAAAACAAACAAACAATCAAATAATCAAACACAAAGAATAATGTATTGAAATTGGTTCATTAGTTGTGATAAATATACTACAGTAATGTGATAACAATAGAAGAAACTGGATATGGAATATGTGGGAACTCTATATTATCCTTGTAACTTTTCTATAAATAAAAAAAATCCTAAAGTATAAAGTTTACTTAAAAATATAGGGTGGGCACAGTGGCTCATGCCTGTAATCCCAGCTACTTAGGAGGCTGAGGTGGGGGGATTACTTGAGGTCAGGAGTTTGAGATCAGCCTGGGTAACATAGTGAGACTCCATTTCAAAAAATAAAAATAAAAAATATGCACACATAAACACATAGTTGCAGGAAAGAAATAGGAGGGAAAAAATACCTAAAAGTTAATAGCGATAGTTTTTAAAACCTTTTTCTTTTTCCATTAAGTGTTCCTTAATGAATATGTATTACTTTGAACATGAAAAAATACTTTTTTAAACCACGAAAATAGAAAATGATTTATCTGTTTAAAATCTAACCCTGGCTTTCTCTTCCTACTGTATTCTATCTACTACTATTCTCTAATAGGATGCACATCTTTCTCTAATGCTGAACATCCTGCAGATAGATTTGTGTGGACAGCTACCTCACACTGAGCACATAGAACGTGACACCCACTGTGTATATATTGTGTCATTCAGTTGTCTTAACATCTCAGTGAGGTGAGTACTAATATAATCACCATGTCCATTTTACAGCTGAGAAAACTTAGAGTGGTTAGGACTTGCCCAACTAGTAAGGGGAGGAGCCAGAATTTGAACCCAGGTCCATCGACTCCAGAGCCCATGTTGGCCTGTGCCAGAATGACAGGCACAGCAGCCTGGGTGCTGGGTCATACTCAAGGTTCAGAGTGATGGCAGAAGAGTGGGTTAGAAGGTTCTCAGTGGCTCTGCTTGGCAGCCTCACAGGTCACAGCCGCCTCGGGGCTCCTGGCTCCCCCAGGATCCAAACACTGTCTGAGTCATGGGGCTGAGATGAAGTCTTCCCTTTCCTCCTCAGCAGGAAGCCTCCTTCTTCCTACAAGAGAAAGTTAGGGGAAAGGAGGCTGTAGCTCACAGAGTCACCGCATTGCACAATGCGGACATTTGTAAGTGGTGCCCTGGAGTCGCATAGTCTGAGACAAGAGAGGGACCATCCCAAGGAGGGAGCAGAGAGAGGTACAGCGTCTGGCGATCGAAGCTTGGGCAGGACAAGTGAACCCAGGTTTCCCAATCACTGCATCACCTGTGCTCCCACCATGCACGCGAGCTATTGTGAGTGCGCACACACATGCACACACCCAGCAGTTCCCACGCAGCAACGCTTCTGAGCCCGGGATCCAGGGCGGCCCCAACACAGAACTGCCACGAGAAAGCCAGAAAGCCGAGAGAGCTGTCGCGCTCGGGACCCCCCATCAGCACTGTTGAATGGCAGCTTGACAACAATGAGAAACAGACACAGAGCTTTACCCTGGGACCGCAGAGTTGGTATCTCGAGGCTTCCCTAAATTCTTCTTTAGCATCATGCTGTCTGCCTTCATTAAGGGACGTTATAATGAAAAGTCACATGAAACTCAATATTGAGCTTATCGTAGCAGCTCAATAGAAGACAGCAATCCTGGAAATTTTTCTAGGGTTTCAGTACCGGAAAAGGCTGAGCTTCTCCTAAACAATGGGGTTGTTTTGTTTTTGATGCAATTTTTTAATAGCTTTTTTAAAACTGAAGTATAACATACATACACTAAAGTACACAAACCTTATGTGCATAACCTTTTAAATGTTCATACCAGATTTCACTTGTGTAACTACCTCCTGGATCACAATGGAGAACATTACTAGCATCCAAAAGCCTTCCTCTTGCCCCCTCAGTCAACGCCCTTCCCACAAAGGTAACCACTAGTCTGATGTCTGTCATCATGGGTTTGCTTTTACTGCAGAGGCTCTGCCACGAATCTCGTTTCTGATTGTGTTTCTTTCTCCACTGTAGCCCCAGGAAGCTCAGACTCTGGGGTCCGACCCAACACTGTGCAAGACTTCAGGGTATGCATGTTCCAGATAGAGGCTCTGCCCCTCTGGTTTCATTGTATTTTTCTGTCTCTTCAATAGGCCCAAATGGTTAAAACAACAGACTTGGAGTCAGTCCAACCTTCTGCACTGCCATTCACCAACCATATGACCTTGGGCAAGATACTTAACCTCGTTGAGCCTATTTCCTTATCGATAAGATAATGCCTATCTCACAGGGTTGTTCTGAGATTAATAAGATGATCTGTGTAAAATAATTAGTCCAAGTAATAGTTTATAGTAGTGCTCAATAAATGGTAGCTATGTAGTAATAATTAAAAAGTTATGGCCGGGCGAGGTGACTCACACCTGTAATCCTAGCACTCTGGGAAGCCGAGGAGGAAGGATCGCTTGAAGTCAGGAGTTCAAGACTAGCCTGAGCGAAAGTGAGACCCTCTTCTACCAAAAATAGAAAAAAATAGCTGGGTGTGGTGGCACGTGCCTGTAGTCTCAGCTGCTTGGGAGGCTGAGGCAGGAGGATCACTTGAGCCGAGGAGTTTGAAATTGCTGTGAGCTAAGCTGATGCCACAGCACTGGAGCCCGGGCAACGGACCGAGACTCTGTCTCAAAAAAAAAAAGCTATATTTATCTCCATTGCCACCTCAGATCCTCTTTTGGAATACTATAGGGGTAAAAATGAATATAAAACTCCTCAGACTTTCCCATGCACCTGTGAGGCATGTTATTTTTCTATTAGACAAACACAGAGGAAACCAAAATGTAATGAGAAGGGTGCTTGGTAGGACAAGGGAAGTCCCTCTCTGGGGACTACCCGAGGCTGAAGAGAGCTGCCTCACCCAAGGTCATGCCCTCCCCAAGGACAGCCAGCATCCCTGCAAAGGGCCATCCCAGCTCCAGAGAGTCACCTCGCCTGAGGCCTTTGTCACCAGTGCCCCAGGCCAAACTCCCTCAGCCCTGCTGCCCGGCTTCTTCCACAGGTGCTAATCCTGAGGGCATCCTTGATAAACTTCCTGTAAGCAAATCTCTCTCCTGGTCTGTTTCCCAGACACCCAACCTCTGACAGCTGTAAGGTTGGGGTGTTAACCGGCCCTCTCTGACAGTCTGATGTGTGTTTCCACAACAGATGTGTAGCCTTCCTAGTTCCTCTGACAGGGCACCGTCTCCTCAGGGATGCTTCTAGACCTGGTAATTTGTAGAAACTGATCAAAGTTAGAGACTGGGAGAGAACAAAGAAATCCTAATGTTTCCTACATCAATTCCCACCCTTTCTTCATACTCTACTTCTACTCAAATGAAAAAAAAGTAATTTTTAAAAAATCCCACAAACCACCAAAGAGGAACAAACCAAATTATACTTCTCAGAGGTACTAGGCATTGAACTTTCTTTACTCTGAAAGGATCTTTAGTAAAAACTGAGTTTTTTGTTTTTCCTCTGAAGTCTCAATGTAAGCAAAAGGGGAAAACCCACCGTTTGCTCTGGGTAAGAAAAGCTGTAAAAATCTTCAAGGTTAGTCACGATATTAAATGTCAACAGCAATGAGTTCCTTAGTGTAGCTCTACCTGCAGGGATCTGAGCTAAGAGGGAACACACACCAACGTGGCACATTCCAGCTTGCAAGATGAAGCTGAAAACACCACTGAACTAATAACATCTATTCCTCGGAGTAACTTTCAGGTCATTGACTTAGCTGTAGATATTTTTAAAATGCATCCGCAGCGGTTCAGCTGAGGAGAGGGGCTGGGCAGCAGTAAGTCTTTCCAGACTCAGGGGTGACTATCCTAAATTTCCAAAGAGGGTCCTCAAAGGTCCTTGACACAGTTGGTAATTGTGTATACATAAAATGTGACTATGTCTTTAAACTTTTTACATTTTTTTTTTTGCCATAGTCACAATATTAGCTATTTACTTGGATAAAATTTTCTCCAGTATATTACTGGGGTGTGAGGTGGGGCAGGGTGCTGGCAAGTGGAGGAGTAGGTGAGAGATGTTCTCTTTTCCGTGGAAATAGCTCACGGTCCTCTGGTCTACACTGTCAGTTTTTTCTGTACCTATTTTTAGAGGAATCTGGTCTTGGGTCTATCAACCAAGCACATATGATAAGCTATTGTCAGATAAGAAAAGTTCTGTGTTTCCAACTGACACCACTCATGATAGATGCTAAGTTTCACGTGTGAAACTACTCTAGTTACCAAGATCACACTGCCTTTATTTTGATATAACTTAATTTTATTACTTGCTTCAATTCCTGCCAGAATCACATATATGTTTACTTTTCTTGTATATGCTCTAGAAGGCACTTACTACTTAAGTAGGCTATCCTAGTAACCATTCTTTTGCACTATGTAATTATTAAATATCAAGGTAGCCTTTCTTTTTCAAAGATTTATTGCTCTGTGGTGCCTCTACCTCAGTGCCTTTTGGTTGGTTACTTTTAAAAACATCGTAAGATTTACGCACATCATTACATTTATTTGCCCACTTAGGTCCCTTGCGCATAGAGTTAGGATGAAAAATCCCTAGAGGCCATCTCATCCTTGCCCATGATGTGTGAACACACAAACCAAGGCCAGCGAGTCCCTTTGAAGAGGGGTAGCTGCTGGTGCAGGATTTTAAAAATATTATATTTTGGGGGTAAGTTTAAAAGCACCTACTTTTTCTTTTTATGATTTTTAATAATAGCATCATTTTACATAGATAAAGCAGGACTTGGAACTTAACTGGAAGGAGCAAAGTTTGCCACACACAACTGTGGAAGGATAAGAGCAGAGGTCTGGGCTGGGGTTGAGAAGCTGCCTTGTTTTCACTTGGAATTTAATCCATTATATTTATATTGGTTGAATTTGTATTTTAGTTATTTAGTTAGTTAGTACAGATAAGGTCTCGCTGTACTTCCCAGGCTGGTCTCAAACTCCTGGCCTCAAACGATCCTCCCACCTTGGTCTCCCAAAGTGCTGGGACTATAGGTGTGAACCACCATGGCCAGCCTGGTTGTAATTTTTTAAATCATAACATCCTTAATGTCTATAAGGAACTTTGATACATCTATGTTATGCATATTATACAATTATTTAAAGGAATGAGGTAGGACTGTATGCATTGATAGCAAATCACATCCAAGATACATTCAGTAAAAAAAGCAAGCTGCAAAGTGGTTGCCTTTGATGGTGGAGGGGAGGCGGGTCGTAGGAGCAGTAGGAATTGACAGGAAAGGGAACAAGGAAACCTGCTGAGGGGTGGAATTCTACATCTTGTCTTGAGTGGTGGTTATGTGGGTTTATACAATAGCCAAAACTGTGGCCAGACATGGTGGTTCAAGCCTGTAATCCTACCACTTTGGGAGGCCCAGGTGGGAGAATCACTTGAGGCCAGGAGTTTGAGACCAGCCTAAGCAAGAGCAAGACCTGTTTCTACAAAAAACAGAAAAATTAGCCAGGCATGCTGGCATGCACCTGTAGTACCAGCTACTTGAGAGGCTGAGGCAGAAGCATTGCTTGAGCCCAGGACTTTGAGGTTGCAGTGAGCTATCATGACACCACTGCATGTAGCCCAGGTGATACAGTAAGACCTTGTCTCAAATAAAAAGCAAAACAAATAAAAAACAAAACAAAACTAATCAAATTGAACAACTGAGAATAGTGAATTTTATTGTACGTAAATTACACCGCAATAAAAGAAAACAAGCTGCAAAGTAGTATATTTAATGTGATTCCATTTGCATTATTAAAAGGAAAATATAAATACTTCGTGCTTATATATGCTTAAACATAATCCCTGAAAGGACACATAAGAAATTATGAATTATGATTAATTCTGGGGAGAGGGCTAGTGTGGGCAGACAGAAATTTTTATAGCCTTCTATAGTATTTGAGATGTTTTCCTTCTCTATGTATATTTCGTGTCTATAATACTATTTTTTTGTGAGACAGGGTCTCGCTCTGTGGCCCAGGCTGGAGTGCAGTGGTGCAATCATAGCTCATTATAGCCTCAAACTCCTGGACTCAGTGATCCTCCTGCCTCAGCCTCCTGAGTAGCTGAGACTACAGGCATGGGCCACCACACCTGGCCTTTATTCTGTTAAGTACCATTTTGTTGCTTTAGGAGTCTGGCTCCCTGGGGACTGCAAAGGCCTTTCAGAAGTCTCTGCTTAAACCTACACAATAATGACTTAAAAATAAAAATAATTTTTCATATTAGATAACAAAGAACTTTCCCAGTTAGTTACCTCTACAAATTGGAACATAATGGGCTGTTAACTTTGAGTACTTTTTCTAGAGTGGCAATGGGAGGCTTATGGTAAGCCAATTGTTTGGACTTAATAACTCAAAACATGGCCCACCATGTTTACACCCAGTTGTAGAAACATCTAGCCACATGGGTTACCACACTTGTTCTTAAATACCTCTCTACTTGTGAAAAAGTAGAGGATCATTGTAGGATCTTAAGAAAAATTTCTAGATCATAGCATATCTCTGCAGAGAAAGCTAAGTAACAAAATAGAATGTGAACAAGAACTTGAGACATCACCCCACCCCACACCAATGTTCACTAAACTCATTTCAAAGGAAGTGAGTATGGCAATCTCGAAAGGCCCACAGGACCTACATAAACCTCTCTTCATGTGTGAAACTAATAAATCGGGAAGCTAGAAAATATGTGATGGTCTCCTTAACAGTACACCTCTAATTAATGATTAGCAACTAATTAACTTTAGCAATCGGCCAGGCGTGGTGGGTCACGCCTGTAATCCTAGCACTCTGGGAGGCCAAGACGGGTGGATTGTTTGAGCTCAGGAGTTCGAGACCAGCCTGAGCAAGAGCGAGACCCTGTCTCTACTAAAAAAAATAGAAAGAAATTAGCTGGACAACTAAAAATATATAGAAAAAATTAGCCGGGCATGGTGGCGCATGCCTGTAGTCCCAGCTACTCGGGAGGCTGAGGCAGTAGGATCGCTTGAGCCCAGGAGTTTGAGGTTGCTGTGAGCTGATACCACCGCACTCTAGCCTGGGCAACAGAGTGATGCTCTGTCTCAAAAAAAAAAAAAAACTTTAGCAATCCATAATTTTCTTTTTCTTCTTATGCAAGACCTAATTCTAGATAATCCCGCAGTAGATACTAAAACCTTATAAAACTGAATTGGAAGAAGTAAGCTTTGTTTGTGTAGTACTGGGGGTGTTTAGAGAGCACATTGTCCATAAGTTAGTATAATAGAAAGAAAAAGCACCTTACCTTACATCACCTCAAAAAATAAAAATTCTAGGTGGTTTGTAGATGTAAATGTGGAAGGCCAAAATATAAACCTTTTAGGAAAAAACAATATAGAAAAATATCTTTTTTGACTTTGGGACAGGAAATGATTTTTAAAATCAGACACAAAAAGTGCAATCATAAAAGAAAATGTTGATAAGGCTGCTCCGAGTGCACTGGTGTTTACAACTCATTGATCACAACCAGTCGCAGATTCCTTTGTTCCTTCTCCACTCCTACTGCTCCACTTGACTAACCTTAAAAAAAGAAAGAAAGAAAGAAAGAAAGAAAACATTGAGATTCTGTAAAGCAAAAAACAAGCTACAAACATATTTCTAACATACATAACCAACAAATTATTTGTATATAAAATATGTTATAATTCTTTAAATTCATATATGTTATATACATTTTGAAAATATATTATATAGCCCCCCAGTCTGAGCAGGGTGGCTCGTGCCTGTAATCCTAGCACTTTAGGAGGCCAAGGCAGGATGATCCCTTGAGCCCAGGAGTTGAAGACCCACTTGAGCCATATTCCAAAAATATAGTATCCATGTCCATTTCATTCTAGGACGTTTTGAGGATTTGTTTGTATCATGTAAACTCAGGGCAAGGAAGTTTGGTTCTTCTCCAAAACACTGAGGGGAAAGGGACTTCTTGTAGATAAGATTTGACCCAAGCAACTCTGGCCCAAAGGGCACCAGCCATGCAGTCCTAGTGCCCCATGGGACAAGGCTGGGGGCATGGTCCCCAGGGGTGGGGACAGCAGCCCTATCCACTTTGTCCGACTCTCAGAGTCAAGGGCTCAGAGAGCAGGGCAGGGTTCAGCAGACCCCGGGAGTGGGGGCCACTCTGGACCTGCTGGGCTGTTGGCTGGCATGGGGCTTCAGCTGGGGCCAAGGCAGGCCCAGAGCCAAAGGCCAAGCAAATGGTCTCCCTCTCTTGTCCTCTTGCACCCTGACTGCCGCCTTGGCTCCTAGTGCAGGCAGCCACCCCGTCAGCTGGATGTGTGCAAGGGAGAAGGGACATCCAGGCTGTGTCTCCCAGGATGGCAGCTGACAGGGAGCCAGACCGGAGGTCACGATGGGATGCCCCAGTTTCCCATAATCATGTGGCAAATAACAGGGCTTCTGCAGGGAATTTCATCAGAACAAGCTGATCCACAGAGCCGTGGGTTGGTAACTTCCTCCCTGCGAGCCTCTACTAAAATGTTCCCACTGTTCTGGTTTCTAAACCATGCAAGCATTGCCTTCTATGTCAGGGGGAGGAATAATTTGCTGTATCAGGAAAATTTATTGCAACATCATCCTCAGGATTAACATGTCTCTTTACTTTAGATCTTTATTTACCTTTCTGCCAGGTGATCAAAGTAGAACCTGGAGAATTATCCTTACGCTCCAGAGACCGGTCCCTGGTTCTCAACCAATCAGGCTTAAAGCAAGCACTAAGACAAGTCCCTAAAGATAGAACAATAGGTTACACATTCAAGTGCTGACATTTTAGGGAAGCACAGGCAAAATCTAGAACTTTCATTAGAATATCTGTAGAATTATCCCTCATATTTGTCCCAGTGGATTCTTTCTTTGATGGTTAAATTTGGAAATGATTCTCATGGAGCACTATTCACAGATAAATTACCTGTAGTCCCAGCTACTCAAGAGGCTGAGGCAGGAGGATCTCTGGAGCCCAGGAGTTTGGGCAGTGAGCTATGATTGTGCCACTGCACTCTAGCCTGGGTGACAGAGTGACACCCAGTCTCTAAAAAAAAAGGAAAGGATAAATAAATCTTTAGTTCACCCCTTCCTATCCTTAAGAAGTTGAATAACTCTAGAGCAGTGTTGTTCAGTAGATGTATAACACAAGCCACATATATAATTTAAAATCTAGTAGCCACGTTTAAAATTAAAAAAAGAAACCAGTGAAATTTATTTTAATAAAGTATGTTATTTCACCCAGCACATCCAAAATATTATCATTTTAACATGCAACCAACATAATATTAATGTGTATTTTATATTCCTTTTTTTGTATGAAGTCTTCAAAGTCTAGTATTTTTTTTTCTTCTGAATACAGAATGAAAAATCTGGTATGTATTTTACACTTGTATCACATCTCAACTCAGAATAGCCACATTTCAAGTGCTCATGTGGCTAGTGGCCTAACACAAGTGTAGAATATCAAGTCTGAATTTTAGAGCTTGGCCTTCCAGATCCTTCCTAATTTATGCTCTGTGTACTGATTCAGGCATATTTATCCTTACTCTTGAACAGAGAGAAGGCACCTTAGTGAATTTCCCTCTTTATATCTGATCTTAGAGAGCCCAGGGATGGGAAGTGACTTGCTAGAGGTCAAACCAAGGCTTTCTTGACTTCTAGAACAAGTGGATCATTTGAATCAGTTAAATGCTGTCACCTATTTAAAAAAAAATTTCCTGGAGAGAATGAATGAATGAATGGTTCCTCCTCGGCTTTGCTGAGGGTTTCTAATGGCCCCAACTTCTCAAGACCTGGTGCTGAGGATTAGTCATCCCCACAGCCAGCCTCATGACTGTCTCTGTGCAGGGCGAGCTGGCCTTTGGATGGCTATTGGAGAAGCCGCCTTTTGCTCTAGGTACCACAGGGGATTTGTAGAAGGTCACCCAAGGGCAAGGCTGGAGGCTCCATGCAAGATGAAACCACAAACTCCCCATTCAGGTAAACCTGGGTCTCCCATGTGCCCCTACCCGTCAGACCCACAACAGAGGCAGGAAATGGACGTGACATCCAGACCTCGAGTCCTGTGGGAAGCAGGAGTCAGGGCGGCCAGGCCACTCCAGCAGGCAGGAGTGCCAGTGGGGCCCTGGCTGCAAAGGGGCCGAAGCCCCTCCACCTGGAGACGCCATGTCAGTGGCCTAGTCCAGCGCCCCTCCATCTTTAATGTTCTCTTGGACACCCTGGGGATCTTGTTAAAACAAAGCTTCTGCTTCAATAGGTTTGGGGTGGGGCCTCAGGTTCAGCTTTCCTGTCCCCCAGGTGACAGTTACTGCTGGCCCAGGACCACTCATAATAGGGAGGGTCAATGCCCTGTATGCGTAGGCGAGAGGCTAGTGGGTGAGGAGGCCCAGCGAGGCTAGACACAGCCAGGATGTCTCTCCCCACCGAGATGTGTGGAACTAATAAAGACAGCTAAGGCCAGCCATGCACAACCTCTGCTCTGACCCTTTACACTAACTCGTGTCATCTTCACAGTGGCCCTATGAGCGGTGACTGATACCGTCCTAGCTACAGATGAGGAAACCGAAGCACAGAGAAAGGGAGGAGACTTGCCCAGGCCGGCGAGTGACGAAGCTGGGATTGGAACCCAGGCCACCTGGCTCCGGCGCTGAGGGTCTTACCCCACGGTAGTTCTGTACGTTATGACTGTGTCATGTGACTCTGAAACAGGACTGTATTGTCTCGGCCAAGTGGAGACAAACATGTCTGTGATCTATTATCAGAATCCTTTCAAACTGTGATGAATGCGCCAAAGTTTATTTCAAAATACCTGCAAGCCTTTGCCTCACCAGCCTTGGTCTACAAAATATCTTTTATCTTCAAACAACTTCAAAGCTTGTTTGTATTCATTTTTTTTTTAAAATAAAAGTTCAGTTTCTGAGGAATTCTGAAAAAGTGTTAAAAATAATCAGTATGGGCTTAAGGAATTTTATCTGTAACTTCCTCACTCTAGGGGACAGTCCCTACTCATGGGCTTCAAACATTGTCTCCTCTCAGCTTGCAGGGAAACAGGCTGTGTTATCCTGCAGGCCCAGGGGTTTCTCGTTTGTTCTGTTTGATCCGCGGCCATTCGTAGTTAGGGGGGAACTGGGGGTGCTGGGCTGAGTGAGAGCTCGAGGTCAGGACAATGTGGTTCCAGTCCTGCTCTGCCTCCAGTCAGCCGTGTGGCCTGGTCAGGTCACAGCCCTTCTCGGGGCCTCAGTTTCCTCATCGGTACCATGAAGGATCTGGTGAGAAGCTCTGACACGCTAGCATAGGTGGGCCCTCTGTGAGGGATCCTGACCTTTGTCGGGATTTTCCCAACAGGACTTTCTGTGTAATCAGCCGTCATGCAGAAGGGGTGACTAGTTCCTGCAAAGCAAAGAGTCCCCAGAGAAGGCCCAAGCAAAGGTGAGAAGTTCTTTGATGAACAAGTCTTGATACTGATTCAGGCTCCCTCTCGGTGGTTCTGGGTCCCTTCCACTTGTTCCCAAAACTTGCCTTTCCTCACGTGGCCTAGTCACCCTGATATGTGTAACCTGCTCGATTTCTTCCAGTTCCGACTTCTAGCCCCTGGCGTCAATTCTTTCGCTGGCTCCCTGCTGCCCACTCAGCCAAGTCTGTGCTGCTTTTTATTTTTTCCTGACTGTGGACTTGTCTAGAGAGACATTTCTTTTCTTACCACAGCTCCCCAGCTCTTGCCTTCATGCCTCTTTGAGCGCCGTCCCTCTGCGTGAGGTGCCCTTCCTCCCTCACCTGACTGGCAAACTCTGACTCATCCTCCAAGACCCTCCTTGAAGAGGGTTTTCCAAGGAGCCTTTCTGACCATCTGGGTAAAGCGAGTCATTCCACCTCTGGGCTTCCACCAGGTCTGACGCTGATCACTAGGATTTCAGAGCTATCACTGTATTAGTTTGGGTGTGTTCGGCTGCAAGTAACAGAACACCTCACCCACAGTGGCTTAAACAAAAGAAACACTAAGTTATTTCTCAGTCAACTGACAGTGGACTCTTTTACATTGGTTCATCAAGGACCTAGATCTTTTTCCTTCTGTCATCCTTAGTGTGTTGGGTGTGCCTTGCCTCATGGCCACAAAATAGCAGCTGCTGCTTCAAGTATCACATCCTTACACTTCAGCATCCAACAAAGAAAGAAGGGGGTGGAGGGGAAAGGGCCTTTTGTTCATTAATGCATCTTTTTTCAGAAGGAAAATCTTTCCCAGAAGTACCCAGCAGAGATTTGCTTACATCTGACTGGCCCATACCAGGTCATGGGCCCACCAACCAATACTAACTATTGGCAAAGGGAAATGGGATTGTCATGACTAATTTTTTTTAGAGACAGGATCTCACCCTGTTGCCCAGGCTGGAGTGCAGTAGTGCTCATAGCTCACTGCAGCCTTGAACTCCTGGGCTCAAATGATCCTCCTGCTTCAGCCTCCCAAATAGCTGGGACTACAGGTGTGTACCACCACACTTGGCTAATTTTTTTTTCCTTTCATAGAGATGGAGTCTTGCTATGTTGCCCAGGCTGGTGTCATGATTAATTTAGACCAATCATGAACCATCCCCTGTGGCTAGGTATATTGCCATTGAATGAAGTCAGAGTTCTCTTGTCAAGAAATAAAAGGTAATTATATTAAAAATGGCTGTAAAAAAAAGGAAAAAAAAAAGAAATAAAAGGTAATGAGCCTTGAGGAGGTGTCTTGGCTCAGTTTCCCTCAAACCTTGCTACCTTGCTAGTCAAAGTGAGGTCCACAGACCAGCAGCATGGCATCGACTGGGAACTTGCTAGAAATGCAGATGCTCAGGCCCCACCTGACACCCAGTGAATCAGAATCTGCATTTTAACAAGATCCCTCAGGTGATTTATGTGCAGCCAAAGTCTGAGAAGTACTACTGTTACCCGAGCTGAGTTTTAAGTTCTCATGCATTATTGGGATTTACGATCCAGGCAGGGAGAGTAAGGGAAGAGGGAAGTCAGTCAGGGAAGGATGTGAAGAGACACAGCTGGCTACTTGGCCACGTGGGACATCTCTGAAGAGCACGATGGGCCACGCAGGAAAACCACATCTATCTGGCTCTCCTCACTCCCCCACTTCTCACTGGTCAAAGATTGCTCCTCCAAAGTTAACCCATCACACTTCTGCATTGTAACACCTGGCCCTGCAGGGAGCCAACTCCTAGCCCTGCAGTACGGTGCTTCTCGGGTCCGAAGTGATCAGGGAACCCAGAGCCTATAGACCTGGGCAGTGGGGCTGCAGCTTCTGCCACAGCAAGTACAAATGAGGCCACGCTGGAGACTGGCCCCAACCAGGGCTAGGCCAGGACAGCAGAGTTGTTAGTGGACAAGAAGTTGGCAGATGCAGCTGCAGTTCTCCATGAGCAAGTGGCCACAGGCCTGGGAGACAGGTGAGGCCAAGGGAATTTGAGGAGCTGCCTCCAACGTGTCCCATGCAGTTGACAATCCACACTGCCCACGGCAGGGCCCTTGCCTCCTTGCTACTTGAAGGCAGGGATTGTGTCTTCTTCATCTCCATAGAGAGCTTGGCATATGGTAGATTCTCGACAAAGCTGCTTCAGTAGGTGAGGATGCCTTTCTGTGTGTAGACTCCTACACCTGCCCTTGGCCTTCTTTCTTCCCCTCGGTATCTACCCCTGCACTCTACCAGTCACTCCAATTTTAATTGCTTGACCTGACCAGACACCTTTAAATGTCTACACACAAGACCCAACTCTCTCAAATACTTGAGTTCAAAGACCTCTTTTGTCCTTAAAAACAAAATTCCTCCCATAGTATGAAATCATGAAAGGTTTTGACTGTCTGGACATTTATTCACTTATGAATAGTTCTGTTGTAAACGTGGCTTTTATTGTGAGCCACCTCAAATACTTTCTTGGAAGTAGGTGTGGTATAAATAATAAATAAGTGAATGAATATCTGGAAGTGTGGCTGTTTATATTTAATCTTGGGAGACTGTGGCTACCCCTGTGATAAGCCCCTCTGGCTAAGAGGAAACAGGATAGCCTGGCCCCTGTCTCAAATCCAAAAGCTGCAGGGTGATAGAGGATGCAGTGAGGGGAGGGGAGGGGTTGGGACTTGACTTTTTGGTGCAGCTTGCTGTGTGCAGTGTGTGAATATTGGAGAGGGAAAAGATCTGAGGCTTCCTCACTGCTGTCGGAGCTACCGCCTACGTTGACAGAAGGCTCCCTCTGCCTGGGCCTCAGTTTCCCCAAGTGTATGATGAGGGGTTAGGGTTAGATGGCCCCACAGGGCCCTTTGAACTTGGCTGATGTGTGTGTATTGGGGGGGAGGGTCTACGAGGAGCTTCCCAAGGTGGGTGGAGCTGTCCATCAGGGCTGGGGGAACAGGCGATGGCACTCTGGTCACCTTCCGTCTCAACCACTTGTGGCCTTGGCGCCCTCACAGGAGCTGGGAAGAGGGTCCACTGCCCCCCCGCCTGTTGTAGAAGGATGGGGTTCCGACTCTCGAGGCTGTTCTCTCCTTGGCGGGAGGCTCAGCGACAGAGAGCCCCTGGCACTCCTGCTCTGTGCTTTCAGCTCCAGGGACTCCCCTTCTGCGCCCACGTGGGTTCTGTGGCCAGCCCCTCCCCGCAAGCCTCGCCAGGACAGAGCAGGCAGGTGGGAGCAAAAGCCCGCAAAGGGAGGATGCCAGGGACAGCAGACAGCTCTCAGGCGCCTGGGGGTCTGAAGGGACTCCCACCTGAAGAAAAGCAGCCCAGAGGGCAGAACCACCACGGTGCCCTGGGGGCGGGGGTCGCATTTTGCTTCTCCCATCCTAAGCAGGCCTGATCGGGAGTGTTCAGGGTGGTATGGCCGTAAATGTATTTTGCTTCTGTAGCACGCACGGCAGGGCCAGGCTTGCTGAATTGAACCGAAGCATGAAGAGAAGGGAAGGGCTGTGAGACGTGTCCATCAGAAAGGTTCCGTCTGCTCACCTCCCGGCCTTGCCTCACCTTACCTTACCTCGGATGTGGTCACCCGCAGTGTGGCTTTTCAGGACTAAGACTGAAGGGCAGCCAGGAGCCAGCTCCCCAACCCTCTGACCCTGGCCTTTCCCTGCCAAGGCTTTGGCCACGGTCCTGGGAGAAGAGGCCAGTACTCGGACTAGCCCCCAGGGGCCCTTCTCCACCATCCCTGAATGTGCCTGGAATCCTGTCTGTGCAAGCTGCTGCTGAGAGATAAGCCCGGGACCGCCGGGGAGCAGAATACTCAATTGCGGCAGATTTACAGCCCAGGTCGCAGAGAACAGTTTGCAAAGCGCCTTCCTGCTAATTTCATTTCGTTGCTGCAGCAAGACAGCAAGATGGAGACCACAAGCGTCTTCTCTATTTTACAGCTTAGAAAACCAAGGCCCAAAGAGAATATTCGTTTTCTGTCGTTGCTGTAACAAATCAAGACAAATTTAGCATCTTGAAAGTACACAAATGTATTAAGTTCCTCTGGTCAGAAGTCCAGGCAGGGCGTGGCTCAGCAGCAAGGCCAGAGGTGAAGTCTGGGCTGTGCTCCTCTCTGGAGGTTCTGGGGCTGAGTGGTGTCTGGCAGAGGTCATTTGCATGTGGGGTGGGATGAGGTGCTTGCTTCCCTGCCGCCTGTCAGCTGGGGGTCGCTGCCAGCTTCTAGAGGCCGCCCGCGCCCCTGGCATGCAGATCCTTCCTCCGTCTTCACAGCCAGGCTGAGTGCCGCTCATGCCTCACACCCCCCTGATTCCCTTTGTGTGTCACCGCCCTTCTGCCTTCATCCAGAGCATGTTTTCCGCTTTCAAGGGCTCATGTGATTAGACTGGGTCCACTGGGATTATCCGGGACACGACCTTAATCACGTCTGCAAGTCCATTCTGCCATGCAATGTAACACAGTCACAGGTTCTGGCGATTAGGGGACAGGCATCCTTGGGGACCATTATTCTGCCTCCCACAGAGCAGTTTCAAAGCCTGTCACTCAGCTAGTAAGTGGCAGAGGTGAAAGCTGAATATCTTTTGGCGATGGAACACGTATTCTTTCCACCACATCCCAGCTGCCTCAGGAACTTTTGGGGCATCATTTAAGTTATCCTGTTTTTTGAGGGGATAAGACACACCCAGCTGAGCCCCAGGAAGAAAAGCATCTCCAGAGAGAGTGGCTCTGCAGGTCCTCAGTCACTGGGACGGGCACCTTGCTCCCTGGGACTATCTGGGACGTTCTCTGAGATCCAACCTAATCGGTCCAAGATGAGGACTAAGGCAGGTCTGCCCGTGTATCTTAGATGTCACCAGGGCACCCAGGAAGGCCTCACATGACAGGTAGACAGACAGTGTACACAGGCAGCACACTTCCTCTCCCTTCCAGACTGGGCAGAGAGAGACTGAGCTGGAGGTTCCAAAACAAAGTGAGATTCAGGCTGTGGTGGACGCGATCCAGCTGCCTCTGGCCCCCAGAAAAAGTACACTTCTTCTTTCCCATCAGGAATTTCCTCCTATTAACACGTTAGGTTCTAAATACCTTTTGCGCATTCGTCTTTCATTCCCTAACTATTTATTGAACACCTACTTTGTGTGGGAACCATGCTAGGCACTCCAGACACATCCGTGAGTATGCAGCCCACAGGGAGCCCACATCCCATTCGGGGGAGGGAAGATGGACCATAATGCATACACACAATAAATGAGTTCATTATGTCATGTTTTAAGAGCTGCCGTGTGATAAGGGCATGACGAGTGCTTGTGGGAACGCAGACGGCAGGGCTGCATACGGTGGGCAGGGTGGGCCCCGTCAAGAAGGTGAGGTTTGAACAAAGACTCAAAGGAGCTGAGAGATGTAGCCAAATGGATACCTGAGGTCAGAACATCCCAGGTAGGGGTGACAGCCATGCAAAGGCCCTAAAGCAGAGAAAGCCTGATGTGTTGGAGGGACAGCCCCTGGAGTTGGAGAGGATGGCCAATATACGGAGTTGGTTTCACTTTGAGTGAACTGGGAAATCACTATCAGGTTTTGATTGAAGGATCAACTTGTGAAAAAGGTCTTGGGTTCCCATGGAATACTCATGCAGGAGGGCAGTTGGAAAGTGAAGGGTCTGGGCATTGTGTGATAAACCAGAGGTGAAGCACGAGGCTGGGCTGGAGTAGAGGTTTTATGCAATGTAGCCTTGGCAGAATCGCGGGAGGCTGAGGAAGGGGGACCCTGGCCGTGGGCCAGCTCAGCGGGATGAGGGAGTGATTGCTGTGTAGACTGGGCTTGGGGTGGGGCATCTGGAGGCCTGCGTCAGGCTGCATGCCCTGGCAGCGCCCAGCTACCTTAAGCAGACTGGATGGGGACAGAGTGTGAGACTTTCGAGGGTCTCACAACTGAGCGAGCCACACAAACATCCCAGCATCAAGACAGGAGGTGGAAACCCCCGCCCCCCAAGTCAAAGAATCAGCATCAGGTCAAGCTTTGTGAGGGGAACCAGCCAGAGCCACGCAGCTTTTGATATGTGAGTCACCAGCAACAAAGCCAAGCAAAATCGTGATTGTCTGGTGGGATCTTCAAGTGAGGGACATCCGAGAAGTGTGCGTACGGCCAGTCCTGGTGGATGGAAACAGTGCAGGGCCTGCTGTGTCCAGTGTAAGATGTGGTGGTGTTGTTGCTGTCCCCTTCGTGCCCAGTGCTGTCTCGATTATGTTAATCAACAAAAACCAGGATGACAGGGGCTTTCAGAGTTTCAAGCCCAACTTCCTGCCTTTCCCCTCCAAGTGCTCTCCCCCATGAGAGTTTGTGCTCCACAGATGAGAGACTCTTCTTCCTCGAGGGTCTTCAGGACAGAGCACACTGTGGGTGGGGGCACCTGCGTCTCTGCTGGGCAGCAGCCAGTGGTCTATCGAGGGGCCACAGTCCAGTGGGGGAGCAAGGAGCTGGGCCCAGGAGATGAGACTGGAAGGCCTTTCTCAACGAACTTCTAGGAAACTTCATTCTTACACACTCTGGTTTCTTTTCAGATCATGGAAACCTTTTGCCTTTTATTATGCTAAAGATTTCCATGGAGAGGAACAGTTATGAGTCTTTACCCAATTTTTTGAGGCCTCGTTCTTTATGAAAAAATTTTGAAAAGAAGGAAAAAGAAACTTCATTCTTGATGGCAACTGAAGAGATGAGGACCCCAAAAGGAGAAAATGAGTGAAGCCAATTATGCCTATGTATGAATTGAAGTGCAGAGAAAAAAGTACAGAAGCACGAGTGGGTTATATTCCCAGGGTGTGGGTTTATTGGTGATATTTTTCTTCCTTCTAATTCGTATTCATTCCAACTATACATTTTCCGTATCTTTCAAGTGCTCTGTAATGAGAGGAGAACAATAAACTTATTATATTTACAATTATGGTGGCAGAAAATTTAACTTGGTGTAAGAAAGAACTCCCTGAATAGGGACTGACAAGAAAGGGGTCACCAGGGAGGAGGCTCTGCCACCCCTCCATCCTCCTGGGGGACAGACGCCCCAGTGCGGAGGAGGCTGGCACTTGCGTGGAGGCCCGGGGAAGAGCAGTTGATTTCCACCCGACTCTGACAGCCCTGAAGGTCCTGCCATCATGAAATCAATTTTGTGTTTCTAATCCCATTATCCCTGCACCCAGCGGACTCAGCCTTGAGTGTACTGAATGAACACTAAGCTGATTAGAGTCAGCAGATTGGGTTTCCTTCCACGTTTGATGGGCTCTCATTTTCTATG
The DNA here is from genome assembly GCA_004363605.1 of Indri indri. Lineage (NCBI taxonomy): Eukaryota > Metazoa > Chordata > Mammalia > Primates > Indriidae > Indri > Indri indri. The sequence goes on from RJWJ010004412.1 coordinate 65,330, forward strand.
AGGATGGATGGGCACCTGTTTCTCCCCCGGGAATACTGGTCCCCGGAACTGAATGTGCTTTTCCCTTTATTTCACACCTGCCTAACCCCCATCTCCAGAGTATAGTCTAGATCTTATTTATCTGTATCTACATTTCATTTTTAATATCCAAGTCATTTATATTTATTGCAGAAAATTTACGGGAAAACTAAGAAAAAGGGAGAAAAATCACCTGTAGGTCCACCGCTCAGAGATAACCAATACATTTGTGTCTCTCATTTTGTCTCAAAATGAAATAATATCGAACATATAATACTATTTGGGAACATGGTTTTTCATGAAATATACATCTTGAGTAGTCTTTCAAGGCTATAAATACGCAGGTCCATGAATGCATTTTAATGTGCACATACTATTTCGTTATGTGTACCAATTATTACTTATTAATAGCTACTCCTCTATGGTTGTACAAGGCTTTTTCCAACTTCTTTTTTTGGGGGGGGGATCTTTTTCCAACTTTTTATCATTATAAACAATGCTGTGATGAACATCCTTGCACTCATCTTAGCCCTCATCTTGCCATTATTTGCTTAGGCCAAACTACAGAAGATAAATTGCTAGTTTGATGGGAATGCAATCTTTTTAATGTCTTTTTAATGTCTCAGTCTTTTATGCCTCTTTGAAACCAGTGAAACCTAAAGCCATGAGCCACTCACCATCTTTCCCCCTACAAAGTACAGGAGCTGAAGATGAAAGGATGGACCTGGATGAGCTCTGAGTCTCCCTCCAGCGTCACATCCTCTGGTTCTGGCTTCTCTGTGGGTTGAGGCTGCGGTCAGGATCTCTGACTCCAGATCCTGGGGTTGTGTTCCAGCACCCCAGTCACCTCTCTCCTGGGTTTGAAGGGTCTTGAGTGTTTTCCTGACCTATTGCCAATAAAAGTACATTTCCCTCCCTTTCCCAAACTGCGTTGGCTGAGACTCCCTTCTCTTCCTTCTGAAATCATTCCTCTGGGTCCCTGCTCTGCTCAGGTCTGCAACTGCCTGTAACACTAAACTCAGATAACCCAGTAAGCAGGAAGCACCCATGCTGGATTCACCCAGTGCTAAGCTCTGGTAGATACAGAGGTGAGCAAGACAAAGTCCCTATCCTCATGGAACTTAGAAGTGACTAAGAGAATTTCAAACAGTGATAAATACATGAAGAAACAACAGGGTGATGGGAAAGTGAATGGAAGAAGAGAGACTTTATAACACAGTCCAGCACATCCTCTTGAGCAGTTGACATTTGAATGGAGAGAGTATTTCATTACACTTTTCTGATGATGTGTCTCCCTCCCTTTGTCTGATGGGACCGTGTCTTATTACCCATATCCCCAAAGGTAGCACAGTGCCTGGCACGTGGAGTGCTCAGTAGATGTGCATCGAATGCAAGAATGAATGAATGGGTGAGTCAATAGAGGCGATGGTCCCGCCATCCTCTGCACTGCGCAGACCCATGAGGAGCTCTGAGTCCAAATCCAGGGAGGGATGTTCCTCCCCAGGGCCCCTCACCTTGTTACCTAAGAGTGACTAGGAGACCAGACAGGTGAAGGAGCTTGCTCCACTGCACAGCCAGCCGTGTGGCAGAGCTGACTGGAGAACTCAGCACAGCAATGGAAAACAGAGGTTAAGAACAGAGGCTTGAATTTGGCACTGTTCTCTACCCACTGTGTGACCTTGGGCAAGTTATCCAACTCTCAAAACTCATTGAGCTGTTGTGAGAATTAAATTAAGATAAAGTATTGTAAAGAACCTGGCAGGGAGGTCGGCTCAGAAAAGGGGAACAGCTGGCAGAGCTGTTTCTGCAGTGCCCCAGGAGCCAGGGCCGGCTAGTGCATTGAAATGCAGGTGACCTCACTGGCTCCCTTCCGAGCCCTCCCTGGGTGTGGGGCAGTGAGTCCTGCAAGCACTGGCCTGGAGGCACAGACCTCAGGAGAGGGAGGAGGGGGTGTCTGTGGGCGTATTTTCCACGACTCCAACTTTTTACCCACATCCTGACTTCTCCTTAAAAAGAGTTATTGTAAAAACAGTATTAAGGAATTAAAGGAAATTTTGAAGGAAAAATAAGTCGTCTGTGATCTCAGCATTCTCGCCCAACGATGCTATTTTCTTTCCATTTCTATTCTTCCTGTTTGTCCAGATGCATGCATATTTTATTAATATTTTGCTGTAGTCATAGTAATCTATTTTATTTTTTGCACATCACATAACATTTTTATCATAAACGCTCATTCACAATCCTATAGTCTTCATAAATAGAATTTTGAATGGCAGCCTGATCTTCCATCACGTTGATGTACCATCATTTATTTATTCATTATCCTATTGCTGGGCATTTAGTTTGCTTGTTTTTGCTGTTAAAGAGAAACATATATTTGTATATAGTTTTAAAATTCTTTATGGCTATATTGCTCTCAGAGTGGAACAAGTTACAATTTTCTTTTTTTTTTTTATGTTTTGAGACAGAGTCTCACTTTGTTGCCCAAGCTAGAGTGCCATGGTGTCAGCCTAGCTCACAGCAACCTCAAACTCCTGGGCTCAAGCGATCCTCCTACCTCAGCCTCCCGAGTAGCTGGGACTACAGGTGCGCACCGCCATGCACGGCTATATTTTTTTCCTATTTTTTTAGTTGTCCAGCTTATTTCTTTCTATTTTTAGTAGAGATGGGGTCTCACTCTTGCTGAGGCTGGTCTCGAACTCCTGATCTCAAGTGATCCTCCAGCCTCTGCCTCCCAGAGTGCCAGGATTAAAGGCGTGAGCCACCACATCTGGCTGAAACAATTTATACTTTTCTAGAAGGATGTGAGCATGCTCTTGTCGACTCTGTGCAGCTTTTGTGTTGTTGTTAATATGGTCGCATCTCCTTAGCTTCATCTAGTTCAGTGTGGCGTTTGCTCACTGCTGAAATTCCTCTTGAATGAAATTTAGTTCATGTTTTTTGCTCATTATCAGTCTTGATGAGCTATTTCCGAACCTAATCTTTTGTTGTATTAGCAGCAAGCTTTTTCTCCAGTCTGTCATCTTTTCTTTTTCTTTTTCAAAATCATATTTTTAAAAAGTTATGAAAGCAATGCATGTTCATGGTAGAAAATCTGAAAAATAGAGAAAAAGTAAAAAAGAAAAAGTCATCACTGGTGGCCGGGTGCGGTGGCTCACTCCTATAATCCTAGCAATCTGGGAGGCCGAGGCGGGCGGATCGTTTGAGCTCAGGAGTTCGAGACCAGCCTGAGCAAGAGCGAGACCCCGTCTCTACTAAAAATAGAAAGAAATTAATTGGACAGCTAAAAATATATAGAAAAAATTAGCCGAGCATGGTGGTGCATGCCTGTAGTCCCAGCTACTCGGGAGGCTGAGGCAGAAGGATCGCTTGAGCCCAGGAGTTTGAGGTTGCTGTGAGCTAGGCTGACGCCAGGGCACTCTAGCCCGGGCAGCACAGTGAGACTCTGTCTCAAAAAAAAAAAAAAAAAAAAAAAAAGTCATCACTGAAAATTAACCTTTATATTATCCTGTTTCAAAACCAATTGTAAAAAGATATTTTTGAATTTATTGGAAAATGAGAATACAGGCTGATTGTTCCATGATATTAAGGAGTTATTGTTAATTTGGTTGGGAGTAGGGAGGATATATCTTTTTTTAAAAAATACCCTTATCGGTTAAGATGCTTACTGGCGTATTTATAAGAAAATTGATGTGATGTCTCAGATTTGCTTTCAAAAACTCTAGCACAAAAAACAAACAAAAAGTTGGGGAAGATTAGATAAAACCAAATTGGGCCGGGTGCAGTAGCTCACGCCTGTAATTCCAGCCCTTTGGGAGGCCGAGGGGGAAGATTGCTTGAGCCCAGGAGTTTAAGATCCGTCGGGGCAACGTAATGAGACCCTGTCTCTACAACAAAATTTAAAAGTTAGCCAGATGTGGTGGTGCACACCTGTAGTCCCAGCAACTCAGCAGGCCGAGGTGGGAGGATCGAGTGAGCCCGGGAGTTGGAGGCTGCAGTGAGCTATGATCGTGCCCCTGGACTCCAGCCTGGGCAAGAGAGTGAAACCCTGTCTCTTAAAAACAAAAACAAATTGGCAAAATGTTAGTATTTATTGAAACTGGATAACGGATATACGGGTATTCATATTCATTATTCTTTCTACTTTCACATACTCTCTACTTTGAAATTTTCTGTAATGAAAGTTTAGAATATTATCTTCTCAGGAGGACTTCCAGGCTCCCCTAAGCTAAAATTCCAACCCCATCTCCCTCCTCTCGTTTCATACTCCTCACCCCTGATTCGGGTTTCCTCCTTAGCATTTCATGACTGTCCATCACACTCGATGTGTTCTTATCGTATCCGGTTATTTTGGCTTCTTTTCTCTCCCCACCCAGATTGCAAACTCCATCAGGTAAGGGATTTCTCTGTTTCATTCACTGTTTTTGCCATTGACACTGCCTGGATACTCAAATAATTGTGGAATGAAAAACAAAATCACTGTTCACATTTTAAAATTACGAATATTCATTTTAACTTTCAATTTAACAGAAGAGAAAAAAAGATACTGAAGTAGAATAAAAGAATTGCTTAACATCAGATTATGGTTCCCAAAAGAAACCATTTTTCTAACCATCAAGGTATTAGGTTTTATTTTGTTTTTTGTTTGGAATGGGGTAACACCTCATGTTATAAAATATAAAATAGAATGAATGTTCCCTATTTTGTTTTTTTGGTTTTTTTTTTTTTTGAGACAGCGTCTCACTGTTGCCCAGGCTAGAGTGCTGTGGCATCAACCTAGCTCACAGCAACCTCAAACTCCTGGGCTCAAGCGATCCTCCTGCCTCAGCCTCCCGAGTAGCTGGGACTACAGGTATGTGACACCATGCCCGGCTAATTTTTTGTATTTTTATTTGCTCAACTAATTTTTTCTATTTTTAATAGAGACGGGGTCTCGCTCTTGCTCAGGCTGGTCTAGAACTCCTGACCTTGAGCAATCCTCCCGCCTCGGCCTCCCAGAGTGCTAGGATTACAGGCATGAGCCACTGTGCACAGCCACTGCTCACTTCTTAATGGGCATAAATTTAAATTTCCGGGCAGTAAAACTTAGTAATTGCTTTATAAATATCAAAATATCACACCAATATTTAAAGAAACAAGCAAACCCTATTTTTTTAATATTTACACACACACCAAGAATGAAGTGGAGAACCTAGACCTATTTTTAGGGTGATTCTCTAGACAAAACACATAGGGAAAGGTGATGTGTGAGTAAAACATCCTATAAAATATCCTATCTGAGGGGAGAGGAGAAAGCTACCTATCATCAAGAAATGATTAGAGCTACTGTATTTCCTTTGTGGTTCTTTTTATTATTCTTTTTTTTTTTGAGACGGTCTCGCTCTGTTGTCCAGGCTAGAATGCAGTGGCATCATCATAGCTCACTGCAGTCTCAGCCTCCCAAGTAGCTGGGACTACAGGTGCAAGTCACCATGCCTGGCTAATTTTGCTATTTTTGGTAGAGATAGGGTCTTGCTCTTGCTCAGGCTGGCCTCAAACTCCTGGCCTCAAGTGATCCTCCTGCCTCGGCCTCCCAAAGTTCTGGGATTATAGGTGTGAGCCACTGCCTGCCCTTTTTATTACTTTTTTAAAAGAATCCATTATGGGCCTTCAATCGCTGGCCAGTCTGGAAACACATGTGGCCAACCCAGTCAAGGAGCAGTAGAAAAATGCCCCCATGTTTCACTGTCCCCAGCCACTTCCGCCTGCTCCCTCTGCCTCCCACCTTGGCCCCTCTAATCCTTCCCAGAGTGGACCCCGGCTTCGCCCTTCCTGCCCCAGCTCACCCGCATAGTCTCCGCCCTGGGGGGCTGGCTCATCTGAGGAGCTGTGAAAACACAGGCATCACCTCACCTCCTTGGCCCCCACCTTTGCAGATTCCCACCCTGTGTGTCCGGGCGGATGTCCGGAGTTTATTTTTTTTTTAAGCCCTCCATGTAATTCTGATGGACAGGTTTGGGGACCACTCCACGGGAGTTTTTCATTCCTTTTTATATACCCCAGAACCTACCACAATGCCTGGCAAATTACAGGTGCTTAATCAATACGCAACGAATGAATGAACTGAAGGAAACTGTTAAAAAGTCCTTGTATGTATGTACAGAAGTCAGTGTCCCCTGTTTTGATTTTCCCAGCCATTGTGTGAGGCAGAGGATCAAGTGGGTATTATTGTCCCCATTTGACACAGGCCCAGAGAGGCGAAGGGGATTCCCCAGGGTCGCAGCTGGAGGGACAAGAGACGGCTTCCCTCCCGAGGCCGGTTCCTAGAGGCTTAGGGGGAGGGGCAGAGAGCTTCAGGAGGGGAGAAAGGAAAACTCAGCCTCACTACCTAGTGGGTATAGAGGAATAGAGGCAAGAGAGAAAAAAGAGGAAAAGAAAGAAGAGGGGGAAGAGAAACTAGAAACTAAGAAGTAAGGGAGGGCAGAGGCGCCTAAAAGTATGGAAATGGAACGAACCATCAAAATAGCAAAAAAGCAAACCGCCAGTGCAGGCGCGGATGGGGAGGCGGGTCCCTGCGGCAGGCAGGGCCAGAGCAGCTTTCTCGCTGGACGCAGAAGAAGGCTGAGTCACTTCTAGAGAAAACGTCTAAGAGGGTGTTGGGCCACAAGTCCCATCTCTGGGGAGCAGGTGTGTGCTACTCGTCCCCAAGATTGATGTTTCCCTTGGGGTCAGAGCTCTGGGCCCAAAGTCCCTGTGGAAAACACATCCCTGTACTGACTATGGCCTCTGCCCACAGCCTCTTGTCTAGGCCTGCGTGTTTAGGCAGCCGCGCTCCATTTTTAGAACAATTTTTAACTTGTGGCTTGTACCTGCCAAACCAGAATGTCTGGCCAAGACCTGTTACCTAATATCTGAAGGCCTTTAGGGTGCCAAGGGCAACTGCAGCTCTGGAAGACCCCGTCCCCTGATGATTGACGGTGTGCTGGGCAGATTCCAGGCCAAGACACCACGACCCTAGTACCTGAGTGCTCAGCTGGGAACAAGACCAAACCTCAAAATAGGTTTGCAGAATTAAGATAAGGAGCTGAGCTCATTGCAGACCCATGGCTCCCCAGGGCAGGCCTGAGCAGAGGGAAGGAGGGAATGCAAACAGCCATCAGCGGGGCTGGAATGCACATTATACTGCGTTACTTGCATAGCAATCCATGCTACAACGGCCTGGAGCCTATGGAACCCAGAGAGATGAGTGGGAGATGGAATCCCAGCAAGCCAGGGCTGGCAGAGAATATGGGACACAGCCAGTCTAACCTCTTCTTTTTAAAGATGGAAGACTACTGGGCTGGGCTAATTGACTCATTTCTTTTCTTTTTCTTTCTTTCTTTCTTTTTTTTTTTTTTTTGAGATGGGGTCTCTCTCTGTCACCCAGGCTGGAGTGCAGTGGCAACATCATAGCTCACTGCAGCCTCAAACTCCTGGGCTCAAGCAATCTTCCCCATTCATCCTCCAGAGTAGCTAGGACTACAGGCACACACCACCATACCCAGCTAATTTTTTTAATGTTTTGAAGAGTCGGGGTCTCGCTGCATGGCCCAGGTTAGTCTTGAACTCCTGGCCTCAAGTGATCCTCCCGCCTTGGTCTCCCAAAGTGCTGTGATTACGGGTGTGAGTCACCAAATTCAGCCTAATTGACTCAATTCTAACAACAAGAACATAGCAGGAGGAAGCAAACTGCCAATTTAGTGTGTTCTATGGAAAGGACCAGGTGGCAAGGAACAGATGTCTCTAGCCCACAGACAGTAAGGACTTGAGGCTGGTCAACTGCCACATGACTGACCTCCGAAGCAGGTCCTCCCACAGCCAAGCCTCTGAGACAACTGCAGCCCTAGTGATCATTTATTGGTCTTATCATGAAAGACCCTGAAGCCAGAGGCACCCAGCTAAGTTATGCCCAGATTCCTGTTCACAGGTGAGATAACAAATGTTCATTGTTTTAAGCCTCTAACTTTTGGGGTAATTTACTACACAAAGACAGATAACCAACACACATGGCTTCTCGATTGGGCTTAGAGCTCCTTGAGATTATAATTTATTCATCTCTGGATCTGCTGGGACAGCTCACTGGGACAATGAGAACATCCTACAAGTTTTGAGAAAGCAAAGCAAAACAAAACAAAACAAAAACCAGATTTCACACAAAGCCTCAAGAATCTGAATGGCACTGGCCTTCTCAGCAGCAGCTCTAGAAGCGAGAACACAATGGAACGAGACCTCCAAACTTCTGAGGGACAACGATATTCAATCTCCAGCAATTAAGTGTGAGTATGAAACATTTTCAGAGAACATCTCAAAAATATACCACCCATCACTTGAGGCTGGGGAGTTCGAGATCAGACTGGGCAACATAGCGAGAACCTGTGTCTAAAAATAAAGAAAGAAAAGAAACAAAAAGAAAAAAAAAACCTTTCAAGTAAAATGCATGTGTGCACATATATATATATATATATATACACACACACACACACATCTTGCACTCATTTTTTCAGGACGCTACTGGAGGATGTGCTCTGCTAAAACAAGAGAGAAATTGAAAAAGGAAGAAGAAATGGGATCCAGGTACCAAGAGCCAATTAAGTGAGGAGCAAATTCTAGCTGTTGGGGGCAAATTTCAAGATCTCAGTTGCGGCTGAGATCTGGAGCAAACCAGAAGGCTCTGGGACAGATTGGTTCAGGAAGGTGGAAGCTAATGTTTTGAACATATTGACTAGAGATTTATAGCCAATATATAAATGGGGGAGAGTTTGGGGTTGATTTAGTAACAAATATATATCCGAAGCAAACAAAAAGAAGTGAGACAAATGTTTTTCAGTGACGGCCATGCGTTATTGACTCATACTCTGCTTTCGGCCAACACCTTTTATTACGTGAGTATCATCCAGCCAAGGATTCCCCATCCTGCATTTGTGCAAATGGTTCTTTGAACCTAAATAAAGGACTTTGTCCTTCTTGTGTTTTTGCCATTCACTGAGGTGTTTTTGGGTATAGATTCCGTCTTCAGTATTAACCATCTCTCTAGGTTTTGCAGAATCTACCAATGAGATTGGTAGGCTTTCTCTCTGTTTTCATCCAAGAGGATAATAAAATAAATTAGGGTCAAGGATAAAACTTTCTGGCTTGCTACGCAAGTCCACATGACATGTTGACAATGATGCGTGTTTTCTGGATGCAATTGCCCAATCATCTATGGAGCAACTAAGCTGTGTTAGTTTCCCAGGTTTTTATGACATGTTGCCACAACTTGGACAGCTTAAAACAAAAGAGATTCATTCTGTCACAGAAGTCCTAAGTGAGGTTGTCAGCAGGGCCATGCTCCCTGCAAAAGCTCCGGAAAAGAATCCGTCTTTAACTCTTCCTGGCGGTTGAGGGTTGCTGGCAATCCTTGACGTTCCTTGGGTTACACCTTCATCACCCCATCCCTGCCTCCATCTTCACGTGGCCTTCTTCCCTCTGTAGTTGTCTTTTTGAGTCTCTGTGTCCAAATTTCCCTCCTCATTCTTAACTTGATTACATCTGCAAAGATCCCATTTGCAAACAAGGTCATGTGCACAGGTAGCAGGGGTTGAGGGCACAATTCAATCCATGACACAAGCAGTATCAGTTTCATCTCCTTGTCTCCTTCTTAACCTCCAGGCTCTGAAGAGCATCCCTATCATAAGCCTTGATGACATCCAGATGGCCGTGGGATTTCGTGTACCCCAACCCCCCGAATCAGTCAGCCTGACCTGCTAACCCCCATGTGGCTGCCTTCTCCCTTTCCAGGTCTCGGAGACTCTGACAGCATCTCCCCTGGGGAGGAGCACAGCATCCCCTGGGTGTGGGAGGGGCAAGTGGAGAGAGGCCAGGGAGTGGGCTGGTGGACAGATTGGAATGAGACAGATCTGCGTCACTTTGGGCCAGCTAGCCTCTCTTGCATCCCATTTTATTCAGCTATAAAATGTGAATAACAAAACCTATCACCCTTAGGAGGATTAAATGATATCACTCTTAGCCCCTCAGTAACAATGGGGAGCAGTGGCCGTTGCCAATTGCTGCTGCTGCTCTTGGCTGCTTGGGAGTCCAATGAAGCTAGATCTAAATCCAGGACTTCAACTGCCCCCGGAGGCAAGTTTCTTAATGTCACTGAAGCTCCTCAGTTTCAGCATCTGTAGAATGAGAGACCTAAGTCTTAGGGTGTCCTGAGCTCTCAGTCCCCCCAACACAGAGCCTGGGGCACAGTTAACCTATTGTAAATGTCTACTTCTTCACCTTCCCTTCTGTGAATAAAGGAGATGTTAGTTGTGATTACTGTCTCTTTTTTTTTTTTTTTTTTTTGAGATGGGATCTCCAGCTGTCGCCCAGGCTGGAATGCAGTGGCACAATCATAGCTCACTATAACCGTGAACTCCTGGGCTCAAACAATCCTCCTGCCTCAGCCTCCCAAGTAGCTGGGACTACAGGCATGTGCCATCACACTCAGCTCATTAAAAAAAAAATTGCTTTTTTAGAGACAGGGTCTTGCTATGCTGTCCTGGCTGGTCTCGAACTCTTAGCCTCAGTTGATCCTCTGGTCTCCCAAAGTGCTGGGATTATAAGTGTAAGCCACCACACCCAGCCCTACTCTCCTTTCTGTGTCCCTGGGGAGAGACCCTGGATTTTATTTGGAGCCTGTTTTTTTTTTTTGTTGTTTTTTTTTTGAGACAGAGTCTCGTTTGGTTGCCCAGGCTAGAGTGCCGTAGCGTCAGCCTAGCTCACAGCAACCTCGAACTCCTGGGCTCAAGCAATCCTCCTGCCTCAGCCTCCTGAGTAGCTGGGACTACAGGCGCATGCCACCATGCCCGGCTAATTTTTTTCTATTTTTAGTAGAGATGGGAGTCTCTGCTCTTGCTCAGGCCGGTCTTGAACTCCTGACCTCAAGCAATCCTCCCACCTCGGCCTCCCAGAGTGCTAGGAT